>JAQIXP010003666.1:0-12669 GCA_034700285.1 Proteroiulus fuscus
CGTGACAACGGTCCAAATTCCCGTGGTGGTTTGTTCTCAGAGCAATAAACCTGCACCCATGCGATATATATACATATCGATGGCTTAATTCAGAAGTAGCGAATGAGCCAATAGTTGCTTTCTAGATAATAGCGTTTTTAATGGGAAAAAAGATATAATTTAGAAATAAACAATGTTAAAAGGGTGAAATTTGGTGAACAGATTAAACAATAAATATATTCTATAGGGAATATGTTAATTTTTGTTAAATATTTAAATTAGTAAATTAATTAAGGAATTTGGGAAATCAAAGGCATAAGCAGGTTTGACTTTGATTAAGTTTGCAGGAATAACGAAATAAATAAAGATAGAAGTAACAAAAATGTTCAAATCCATTAGTTTACCTATAGTGAATAAAGTGAATGCAAAAAAGTAACGAATATTCTCACATTAGCTACTTGTATTGTTGTAAAAATCCCGGTCACGAGCAATTCTTAAAAGGTAAACTACCATTTAGTTGTAACTTTTAGGAATGATACCTCATTGGATATTCGCTACTCTTTACTTCTGTAACTTTTGGTGAATTATAGGGGCACTTCCAGGATCGCAATGGTTCACTTATATGGATCCAGTATTTTGCTTGAATTTACGCATGAACGGAACCAGGGTGAATGGGGGGGGGGGGAGGGGTAGATGGTGGGAAAGAGTAAACTGGGGGATCACCCCTTAATATTTTGTTCCTGATCCGCCCAAGGATCATTTAAGGTTAAAGTGAATCACAAATCAGTTTTAGCCTCCATTGCCCAATTACATGCATGGGAATTTCCTAAAAAATATGTGCATAAAAATATTTTTTCATGAGTGAAGGACATCTGCTTTGGCATTGCGCCATTTGTATGAAAACCTTCATTTTAATATATATACATATTTACTTTAGGGCCTAATTTAACTTGTACAGGGGTATTATAGCCATTATAGGATTGGTTACCAACAAATAATGCCACCACATTTATAGTTAGCAAATAATTATCATCGTAGACTTCATGATGGTATTTTTGACCAAAAAATTTTACAGCAAAAACAATGATTCAAAATTTCTATCAACTGTTAAACTTTATTTACCGGTATTTAATAAAAAACAAATAAAAGTTTCAAAATTGTTAACTACATGAACAACAAGAGAATAACGTCATTAGACAGAATTCATGTTGGAATATTTTACCATATTAAGTGGATATTACTGGCGCCATCTAGTATACAGTTATGTGTTTAATTTAAACCATTGAACCAAGAACCCTTGAGCCCTGGTGGGGAAATTCCACTGCTTTTCCCAATGCATTGCAAACATGCCACATTAATTGCCATCAAAATGATGTAACTGTTTTGATTTATAATTTTTGTTCGAAGTTATCTCGTTGTTCCACATTTTGTTGAGTAATAAATATATTAATACTGGCAGTTACTTACTGTAGCCTGCGTTCCCAAAAAGAGACTATAGTATTAGTATAGAATATGGCAAAGTTCATTCCACTTTCATATATTATTACAAATGTAGACCTATATAATAAAGTAGGCCTATCAGTATACTTTTGTTTATCATGCAATTTATTTTATTGCTCAAAATATTTCGGGTTTTAATTTGCAGATCAAATGGTATTGTAATGTATTCATATAATGGTATAGTCAAAGTTGAATTTATGTTATGTTTGTAATCAAATGATGAGATCAATATACTCTCTCCTTGGTAACCCCGGTGCCATTTCCTTCCTGCTTTTGCTATCCTTTTCTTCTTTATTTTATTTAATACATTTTATTGCATGTTATATTATGAGTAGCCTGAGGCTTAATTATAGTTATTGGAATTAGCTTTAAATCTGTTATTTCATAAAATATCTTTAGAATTCCTAAATTCAATGAGCGAAGTATGGCTATAGATTGAGTGCTGGAAAATCAAGATTTATTTATCAAATAATTGAATAACTTAGGTCGGCCTACACTTATAAGAAATAACATGTGGTAATTGAAAGAGTGAATTTTTAGCAAATTAAAGCAAAGCAACATGGGAAGTTGATAACAGTATTAATTTATTTAACTTGAAAATTCGGATTTTCGATGGAAAAATCTTAAGTTACTTTCTATTGCAAGGAGAGAGTCTATATTTATAAGTTTAAAATTTCAGATAAATTTAGTGTATTAAAAAAAAAGAATAAATAAATAGGCCTACAGTCCCAGTGAAAAAAGTACTGCAGTAATATTGCACTGAACTGCAATATTTTCTGTAATATGCAATATGCCTAAAAACTGTAGTAAACTTGCTGACAAACTGCTGGAATCTAACAGTTTTATGAAACTCCACTGCAGTAAAATTGCATTCCAGAAAAGTTGAAAAAATAAATTTTTTTTATGGAACGCAGTTTTACTGCAGTGTGTTTCATAAAACTGTTAGAATCGAACAATCTTCCTGCAGTTTTATTGCAGTAAACTGCAATTTTACTGCAGACGAGAACTGCAATTTGGGGTGCAGTCAACTGCAGTATTTTTTTTTCACTGCATGGGGTGTTATTAAAAATATAGAAAAGTATGTTTTCAATAGTAAATTTGATAGTTAAGACGTTTGATGACAAAAAATTTAAGGCTGCACTGTTCTGAAAAGATTTGTGTTCCAAAATGGGGCTCCAAGCACGTGCTAATTATATTTGATTAGCTGAAATTTTATACTAATTTATACTAAAATTTTATACTAAATTTTATTACTGAATGTTTTAGAACACTAAAATTTCTTAAGGAGAATGCACCTTTTAAGTTTGTTGAAACTTTATATTTGCAGGAACTATAAGTTAAAAAATTTCTGCAAAAAATACCTAGAATTTTTTGAGAAATTATTTGTAATTTTTCGTATAAAAAATTTCCTGTGAATTTATTTTCTCACCTTTTCTTGCAAATCACTTCTTATCCTGCATTCCAAGTGTTCCCCACAGTATCCGTAAACATGTTCGTATTTCAATGGTAGGCTATCATTGTCACATTTTTCACCTTCGATTCGACCGCAGACCATACAACAGTCGCAATGGTCCTTGACCATTCCGGCCAGACAATTACGGGGTCGAGCGCAAGATTCTGGGTCACAAGGATCACACCCTTCTTTGGTATAAACAGCAACAAACATCATCAGAAATAATAAACAAAAATCGTAAGCGGCCATCTTGTAAATAGAACGTTTTTATGTTTTCACTTTCTTCTTCTTCTCGTCTTCTTCCTCTACTTGTAATGACGTAGAATAGTTTGGTGTTCCTTTAAATAGAAATCTTAATTTAAAAAAAGAAACTTTTTTTTGACAAATTTTATTGAGGAAGACCAGTTGCTTGAGCTTGCCAACTGGTTGTTGTGGGTGTTATTTTGCAGAGGCTTAATAACCTTGCTTGTCTCATATGTTTCATTTGCAGCATTTACTCCTTCCCTTCTTCCCTTAAAAAAATTAGGCCATGCAAAGTAGTTCAGTCTATAGTTTTTTTTATTAATATCATAAGACATTCATTCAGAAATGTTTGGTTTCCTACCCCTGCTTATACAAATACTCACTGACCAAATGTTGACCAGGTTTAAATCCATCCCAGTGAAAAAATTACTGCAGTTGACTGCATTCCAGATTGCAGTTTACTGCAATAAAACTGCAGTTTACTGCAATAAAACTGCAGTTTACTGCAATAAAACTGCAGTTTACTGCAATAAAACTGCAGATGGCTTGTTGTATACTAAGTTGTATGAAACACACTGCAGTAAAACTGCATTATTTTTTCAAATGTGCTGGAATGCCGTTTTACTGCAGTTGTGTTTCATAAAACTGTTAGAATCCAACAGTTTGGCAGCAATTTTACTCAGTTTATAGGCCTATTGCAAATTGCAGAAAATATTGCAGTTCATTTTTCACTGGGATTGACAATTAGCCTATTTACAAATAGTTATATATAGCCCATATAGAGTCAGACTATAATCTTAACTTTAGCTGATAATTTACACCTATTGTATAGGCTCCAATAATTTTTGGACCTGGGTCTGCCACCTGGCGCCAGTTTTATTTTGATCGCTTATAGTTGCCGTCCATGGGAGCTTCCACAGATAGCCAACTTAGGCACAATGGAAGGCAACTGCAAACGATTGAAATAAAACTGATGCTAGGACAAGGGAATTATTTTAGGTTTATTCAGGTTTATGCTTTGGGACTAGTTTATCATGTGATTTGTACGTGCAAACTTGAACAAATATGATGTATCTATGGAATATGTGCTTGAAAATAATCTTATTGCTATAAACTACTTTCAAAGCAGAAAATGCATAGATTAATGGGACAAACTGTTAGTTTCTTTCCATGTCGCTAGGTGTAAATTATAAACAAATTTAAAGGTGATCCTGATCACTAGAATGCCAGAGATTACCGCAAGAACACTAGCTTCAGACCATGTAACCAAATGGTTAAAGGGTCATTATGTCAAAATATGCCTATAGGTTATTAATTGCTATGTCCTTTGCAGTTATTCTTTGCTTTTATTTTAAAAATTAACTCGTTTTATGCAAACTTTTCCTTTAAAAAGTTAGTCTTTGAAATACTTTGCATGTAGTCAAGGAAACTTCCATGATTTACTGGGTTTTTTTAAATAATGGTATAGGCCTATCAGAAGGATATCATCTGGAACATTGCAATACTCTGTTTGAGAATTGTGTAAAAAATGATTTCCTACGGTTTGTGATGAGGAACCATCAACAAAATGAAATGTTAAACAGATGCCATATTAGGATTTTATTTTATCAAATGGGTTAAGTGACAAAATGGCCACGGACACGGTATATTGTGTAACCCAATTTACATAATTGGATTGAATAATTCCAATTAAGCTTGCTTGTTTGTTTTTTAATTTGGGTCGAAATTGGCTTGACAACTCAACTTTCCCAAGCAGGACATTTTTTCAAAGTCACAATGAAGGTCTTTCTAGATGCCATTTTTTAAATTTTGGGTATTTAATTGAAGGGACAGTTTGTGTGTTTTATCAAAATGCAGATTGTGACAATTACAATATTCCCTCTTGTGTGCATAAGAATGTTGGTCAGGGGTGTTTGTCATGACTCATGAGGCAGGACCATAAAGTACAAAATATCTTGTTCTGGCAAAATTGTCAGCACTATTTCAGAAAAACATTTTTATGGAGGGATGTATAGACCTACAGCATTTTAGGGCCTAATCTGTATGATGAGCCTCCTGATAACTAACCCTTTCTCACTATTATAACCTTCACATCACATTAATTTTCGCGTGAAAGTAACACAATGCCCTTCCGGTTGCACTTATTAATTATTAATAAAGCGTAACGAATGCAATTAGTAATTTGAGTGATTGACACGCATTTTGATGCAGCTGTTTAATGTGACAATTATTAGGCAGTAATTATTATTTGGGCTATTGCATTACAGCACGGACGCCATTTTTTTTTTGTGGAAAATTGGAAGTATGTTTCTCTCAAGCCATACTTTCATTTTGGATGTTGGATTTTTGCACCTGTTCCAATAGCATTTGTTTCATGGGCTGGATTTTTGTTGATCAAATACAAAGATGATTAATGCGCCATATTTTTTGTTGTTTTAATATTCAAAAATTGCGCGAGAAATGCAGCAGTTGATAAATATGACCGATAGAGGTCATTCACCGCCCTTTGCTTATCTTAGGCTGTTTTATTGATCCCAGTTTTTATCGAATGTAAGAAAATGTCGGCGTCTATCGAATTGAGCAAATTTGTGCAGCTGGGAAGGAAGATATTGGCTGTTGGCAGAAATTACAAGTATGCAAAACAATTGAAATGCATGACATTTGTAAATTGTATGGTAGAAGTGCTTGCTGGTTTCCATAATATTGGAAGGAACAAAGTGGGGCTGGGTTTGAACACTTTGAACCTGGATACTTGTGGCAGCCATGTTGAAACTCTTCAAAGTACACTGTAGCATATGACGTAGCTATGTCGAATACACAACTTTCACATTCCAACTGAGCATGCTCAGAACAGTACCATCCCCCGTGGCAGACCCCTAACTTCAGTTGTCACCGATACTACCAGGAGGCATAATAGTAGTGTGAAAATCATCTATTATAAGCAGTGGTCAAATGCGGCAGTTTCAAACTGAATTTTATTGGCAAAAGCACTATAGTTCCCGACAACTTATCTTACCAGGAGCTCGGCGTGCTTCCCTGCGCAGGAAAGCAGGAGAGTGGGGAAGCGTTTTGTCAGTGCCAGTTGAGCTCCTGGTTAGATAAGCTGTCGGGAAGTATAGTAAAAAAGCATTTTCACCAACTAAAAAATAAAATGTCTTCCCTTGACGTATTATTAGCACACACCACTCCACAGCTCTCTGGTGACCTGTACATGTTCTAATCCCATGATCGGTTGTGTGATAGAATGATCCAATCGTTTGGCCTCAGTTATGTTAACTGCAGAGGCACAGCGAGGATTTGCGCATGAGGGAGGGCAGAAACCCCCAGCAGATTGTGCAATTTAAAAACAAACAAACAATACAAATGTTGGTCATAGAAAGGGGGGAGGGATGAACTCCAATTAACCCCTTTGCTGCACCCCTGGTTCGAGGCTTATCTCCATGCCTTTTATATATTGTTAGATTTTTTAAGGATGATGTGACCTTTTTAGGGATATTTACTATATATGAAAATTTATTGGTTTTTTTGTGACATTTGTGTACCTTACTAAATTTTGTCTTTTTTTTCAAATTATAGAGAACACGCCCTTGAATTGGGAAATGCAATGCCAGACAAACCTTTGCTGTTTATGAAGCCAACTTCCTCGTACTTGTCCGAAGGCAACCCAATAAAGGTAGTAAATTAACAATAACAATTAAACATCTCAAAAATTAAAATATTAAAGCTGCACTGTCCTGAAAAAATGCATGTTCCAAAATGATGCTCAGTGCACGTGCGTATTCCAGCAAGTCAAATGTAATTGGGACATGCTTAGAGCCCCAGTTAATTGGGCTAACAAAATCTTCAGGTAGTGCAGCTTTAAATATAAGTCAGTTTTCTTATAAAAGAAGGCAGTTTTTCAAAGGGAAAGCTATTCTCTTTTAGTTGAAGACTATGCCGACCAGTTGACAATTTTTTTGAATTGGAATTTTTTGTTTTCAAGTTTCCAGAAGGTTGCAAAGAGCTCCATCATGAGGTTGAATTAGGTGTGATCATCGGAAAACGTGGTACTGCCATTCCAAGGGAAAAAGCAATGGAATATGTAGGTGGGTACACTCTTGCACTAGACATGACGGCCAGAGACTTGCAGGACGAGGCCAAGAAAAAGGGTCATCCTTGGACACTGGCCAAGGGGTTCGATGGGGCTTGTCCCATCGGTACTTTCATTCCGAAGGAATCTGTCAAGGATCCGCACGACCTCGATCTTTGGCTGAAAGTGAATGGTCAGCTGAGGCAAAATGGCAACACTAAAGATATGCATTTTACCATTAATACTCTGCTGGAGTACATCAGTGGCTATTTCACTTTGGAGCCTGGGGATCTGATCTTGACTGGGACGCCGGCTGGGGTGGGACCTGTGCGATCCGGGGATGTCATCGAGGCGGGAATTGAAGGGGTCACCAAATTCACATTCAAAGTTCAATGAATTGGGCAAGGTTATATGTGTTCTGAACTATATATTTTACAAGCTCTATCTGAATTTTGAATTACGCAGACAACTGGTGTGTGCATCAGATAATTTACTACTCTGTAAGTGTATACTGTATAGATGGAAGGAACCACTTCTTATACATGCTACATATATAGCCGGTACTAAAAGCTGTACAATTTATGCCCCCAAGAAACTGTTTATATACAATAAATGAATCATGGACTAATAACCAATTGAATTATTAGTTTAAATGTAAAATTATACATTTGAATATTAACAAATTTGAGTGTTTTCTGTTATTTTGGGAAGCTTTTATTTTTGCTGAAATTCGAACGTCCCGCCTTTTGCATTATGGCGCTCTAAGCGAAGGTTCTCATAGACTGCTATTTTCAAAAATGGCGCAGATCTTGCGATCTTTTCGTTGCGTTTCGGCTTCAAAAGTTGCGAGTTTTTCCACTACAACTTCTGTGAATGGACCAAAAGTGGCAGTGGTATGTAATTTGTAACCTAAGCTACCTAAGTGAATTCAGGAATTTTATGAGAGAGGCGTACTTACTCTGCAAAAATGCCAACCATTGAGTTGAGCAATAGCATTCACAACTTGCACCACTGATGGCATCTCAGAGTAAATTTAAATAGAAGACGACTTCATAGAAACTACATTCAAAATATTATGATCATTTAAATAGCTTTAAGCTACGGTTATTGCTACTGCTCTGCTCATTGCCTATATTTTAGGGTTGGGGGATAACGCTTATCCCATCACCAGACCCTTTGGACTTTAGACTAGGGCTCTTGGGCGCCTGCAGGATTTTGGGGGGGGGGGTCAAGCGCTCCACATTTGCCCACTTCCTCCCCTCTGTGGACTACCATGCTTGGGATCCACTGTTTAGAATATGCAAGCATTCCTAGGTGTCTATATGTTACTATAGGCCTACAGTTATCACACAATGGGCTTCTTACTACTTCGTCTAAGTCGAACATTGTTAGATTTTATGGGAAATAAAACTTTTTTTAGATAAGATCGATTCTTTAGAGCACAAGTAGTGAATGACCAATGTGATAACATGGCTCATTAGCTATTTGTTCTCTAAGCAATCGATATCACATTTACAATCTGGTACTGCAAAAAAACTTTTTCTTAGGGTGTGAAATTGAGCAAAGCATTTTTCAAACTGTTTCATGTAATATGCAATAGTACATGTACATGTGCTTGATTTCAAAGTTAAAACTTTGGATTACTGTAACGTGAAGATGCTATAATAATTTTCTTGATAATATAAGATGGTTTACAAGTAGGCCTATATTATGTAAAGGGTAGACAACAAAGTTAAGTCCCTTGATATGTGCTTCTTTGGTAGATCAACACTGGGGTTGATATTCTGTTTGAATTTAAGGTGCTGTCTGGTAGCGGGGTGTATGACGGAAGTGAGATACACGAGGCTTCGGCGTAGGTTCAATTATATTACGCGTGCCATTATTAACATTCTACTAACTTCGCGTTTGTGACTGATTGTTGATCATTGGTCAGTTGTTTAGTTCATCTGACGCGAGGAGGAGCTGAACCTCGTATTTTTGCACCTGACATTCCCCAAATGCACGTGGTGAACCATGCCAGTGGTCAGCCATCTGAAGGCGAAGTCAGGTTAGGAACCTTGTCTTTGAAAAATGTTCAGGGCAACCTGATGTACGTGTATCAGTGATTGTGATATTTGGTTAATTCCAAGAAACGTTTTGGTGGAGTCTGGCCGAATTGCACGAGGGAAAATCCAACCCTTGGCCGAGCTGACAGCAGCCAACCATGATGCGGTCGTGTTTCCAGGCGGCTTCGGAGCTGCCAAAAATCTGTAAGGCGCTTGGCGTAGTTAGAAATAGCAAAAGGTTGCCTCCCGGGAGGAAAAATTCTTTGAATTTTGAGGTTCTAGGTCAAATTTTGCCACTGAGGGAGCCAAGTGCAGTGTTATTGCCGACGTCGAGAGGGTCTTAAAGGAATTCCACTCGGCCAAGAAGCCAATGGCGTAAGGTTGTTCGAAATGAACCTATCAGCACATTGGTCCATCAGAAAATTGCAGCCATTTGAACCTCATTTAATTAGATTTTGCTGCATTGCTCCAACGCTAGTTGCTCGAGTTATTCCAAAAGTGGAAATTACGCTTGGACAGGATAAAGGTACACACTTTACATGTATGTGCATGAGGAAAGGTTACACAAGTCGTTTTGAGAATGATATTCCGTTTGGAACAGATGATGGCAGTGGACACTGGCCGTATGCTGGAAGCGCGGAGGCTGCTAAACAGTGGGGAGCGACACATAGTAACAGAAATGTACAAATATCCTCAATCATGATATAAGTAATGTTGGTAAAATGTCAAGAAAAGCTAGGAAGAAATGATCTACTGTGTTTCTGGGTGCATTTTTGCATTGGCTAATTCCTTAACTAGTGGTCAAGGAGTGGTAGTAGACAAGAAAAACCTCGTTGTGACCACCCCGGCTTTCATGTACGAAACACCAAACTTTCACGAAGTATTCGACGGAATCGGAAATATGATCAAGGAGCTGTTATTGTTAGTCAAGAAATGAAGTCACAATGAACAACCTGTATAGTTTTGTTGTTTTAATTATTTCTGAATAACGTATAAAAATGCTCTAGAAATCATTTATCAGATATTAAAGAAATCTCCGGCATACACAACCTGTTTGGCTCGTCTTTCTTTTTTCACAATTTTAGAGGAAACTTGTAGAAATTGCATTTGGGAGCCATCGTGAGGCAGTAAAACAAGATACAACTAAATCCACATTTCCAGACTTCATATGTACAGTTGTTATTGTTTGGAAAAGTGGTTTCAAAGTTGGTTAATTTTCACAAAGATGGCCGCCAAATGTAAGCTTTGGAGCGTTCTATTTACAATAAGAGCCAAGATTTTGATTTTTTTTTTCAGGACACTTTCACTGAAGTGCTTCAAAACTGCACTCAAGAACTGCTTTTCTTTAGAAATTCTAATTCTTATCTAAACTGCACTTATTTCTAAGCAAATAAGCATTAAATTTACAAATTATGCACAGTAGAGGATGTACTCATACCGATTTTTTCGTCGTCGCTGGTTTGTCCGTTTCAGATTTTGCAGTTACAGTTTCCGTTTTTGTCCCTGCGTTCTGAATGTTTTGGGAGTTGACGGACAGAGCGTTGTTCAGCGGTCCACCAAAGGGTTGGAAGTCCCGGAACCCGTGGAAGAAGTCTTCGGGACTGTTGCCACCTCCATGGTGGTTCCCGTGAAATTGAGGACGGAATGATTGGGGAGGATTCTCGTCGTCGGCGAAGATTCCGCCCCTGATGATTCCAAAGTTGCCGCTTCCCAGGAGGTTGGTTGCACTGGAATGGTGCGTTGTCGTGTCATCGCTGTGGAAGTTGTTCTGCTGCTGTGGCCTCTGATGGGTGCGGTGGCTTTGATGGGACGGTTGCTGGTGCTGGTGCTGGAAGTGGAAGCGCTGCTGCCTGAAGTCTTGCTGGGGCCTATTGAAGTTGGGAGCTGCCTGGGACGGACCTTGACCGAAATCTGGAGGGCTGCCGCCACCGTTTTCGAAGAAGTTATTCCCGTCGAACTGACCGCCGGATGTGATATAGAACTGCGGTGGGGCCACGTGCCGAAAGTTCCTCACCGGAGGACTTTGTGCTCCGTTGTGAATCGGTTGAAATCCGCCAAATTGCTGGGGAAACGGGAATGGACCATTGTGGAACTGAGCTACCGGAAGGAAGTTCTGGGACGATGTCAGCTGGAACTGGTTCAGGTCTCGGAAGTTGGACGTCGGCAGAGTGGAAGTCTTTGCTGAAGAAATGCTGCTGCTATCTATGCGATCTTCTTGTTCGTCTTGGAAGCGCTTCGGAAATTGGACTCTCCTGTCGTCTTCGGAACTGCTAAGGCGGCCGGAAGTGGCAAAGTCGTCGCTGCTTTTGGACGGTCTTGAAAACTGATGGAAAAGGCCAGTTTTCTTAGATTGCCATTACCCAAGCCTGGAAAATCAGTTAACAATTTGGTAGCTTACCGTGTCAGGATCTGCATCGAATCTTTGGTCGAAGGGTTCAAAGTCCTCGTTGGTAATCGGTCGCCTCTTCAATTCCTGATTCCTTAGTGACGAGCGAAGTTCGTCGCCAAATCCGCTGAAATCGTTGTCGCTGGAGGGTGCTCTGACCGGCTTCTCATCGGCGACTGAGCTCTGAGCATGGCGTCCTCTACTACCCTTTCCTTCATTGAAGACGTCTTGACCATCGTCCAGTGAGAAGTCATCCCGAAATTCTGTCTTCGGTTGTCGCTGTGTGGACCTCTGTGGGAACCTGCCATCATCATCTTCTTGACTGGAGAATCTCTGCCGTCCAGTTCCTCCGTCGCCAAAATCTTCTTCTGCTTCGAACCTCGGCAATTTATGAGTGCGATCCGGCTGGAAGGAATTGGCGTGACCTCCTGTCGAAGTGGAAGACACGTCGTCAGCGGAGAATTGGCTTCCCCTGGTGGCACTACCGGATGTCGGACTGGTGCGCCCTCTGGTGGTTGAACTGCTCAGAGAAAGTGGTGGAAAGGGCTGGAGACCTCCGAGCTGGGACGCGAAACTGGAGAAGCCACCGTCTTTTGGATAATCGACAAATCCTGATGAAGATGCTGGTTTTTCTACGAAATGGAAACATTAGATTACTATTCGGAAAAGTAAAACAAAACCGTGATATTTTGCACATACGTTTGGAGTTTTCTTGAAACTCAAATAGTTTCAAGCCATCAGTGAAATCTTCGGGAAACCCGCTGAATTCCTCTCGCGGCTTGTTCCGGTCTTTCGACCTGCCGTCCAATTGTTCCCTCGAAGATGGCTGCTGTTGACCTCTTGATCCTCGCCTGGGTTCATCTTCCGAGAAGCTTTTAATTGGGAAAAGAAATTAGACTGGTTTCTGCAGAATTTGTTTAAGGGGGCTGTCCACACTTTTAAAAAATGCATGCTCCTATGGGAATTTCCATGTTAACTAACGGTACATATTAAT
>JAQIXP010003667.1:0-12668 GCA_034700285.1 Proteroiulus fuscus
AATCCAAGGATTTCGGGGACCCTAAGTTTGCTAAGTCTCAAGAAAATAAACAAATTTATGTTAAGTTTTATTTTACGGTATTCCATCAAGAAAAAAGGACTTAACAGTGAAGTCCATCCCTACTAAGGGCCTACCATCCCCCAGAATCCCTGTCTGACCCCTCCTTTCCCCATTGGTAAATCCTAGTTATGCTTGTTTACTATACAATAAAGGCTGGGCCACACAAAGAAATCCATTTCGGGGGGTGGAGAAGGCTTGACATAAAATTTCTTTTAAAAATTAGAAGTTGCAGGCTAAAATTACAAAGTTATTGTGTATAAATGTAAAAAATAACAGAAAATTGCGCTGCAGGCGACTTTTTTGCTCAAAACAACTCAAAATGAGCCAAAAGTCACCAAACGTGTATCTTTTGCCATTAAAAATGGTTTTTTAAAATTTAAATCACAGGCCCTTTGAAGTTTTTTGTATACATATTTGGACAAATTTACATAAAATTGCGCCGCAGGCGATTTTTTTTTTGTTTTTTTGCCCAAAAACACTCAAAAATGGGCAAAAATCACCAAAATTTCCTTTTTTTCCCATTTTATTAAACTATGGTATGAGTCCACAAGTTGGGGGAAGGCTGGGCCCTCTGTGTGCAGCCCTGAATCTTTATATTTATTTATTTAATTCTGATACATAAATAATCTAACCTACATTAATATATAAGCCAGAATTGGGCTTATTTATTAATGATGAGGGCTTAGTGCACATAACTCACTCATACTTGCTACTTGTGTTCTATCAAAATCAAGTCAGACAGGTGCAGGTGGCCCTTCAAGTCAGGCAGACAGCCCATCAAGTGGCCGGCCTACCGGGAAAATGTACGCTTGCCCGGTGGGTTTGTCCAAGCCTGTTTTTCGATAAATATAACTTTGGCTAAGGGCAGGTTGCACTATTTCCAGTTCAGAAAAAAACTTGGTTTTTCTTGTACTTAACCCACGTATTGTGCTGTACTAATGTCGTTTAGCAAAAATGCAGGTTAAAGTATCAGTTTAAATTAATCTCCCAAAATTGCAAGTTTAGTTTAAAGTCTCATCAGCATAGGAGACAAGAATATAAATTCCAAAAAAAATCTTTTAAAAGAGAATTGTTGCACGTGACAATGTTTTCAAATAGTTAAAGATATACATATAGATAGTAAAATCCTATCTATATATATTTATAACTAGCTGGTCGACCCGCGACTTCGTCCAATTGAAATTTGGGAAAAATATATATTAAAGTTGTTTGCTATTAATATCCTGTAGATCCCGTTCCGAATGTAATTTGGTAAAATACCTCTGTTGCAGAATTAGAGTTAAATGAAAAGGAATGTTTATATCTAATTGTGCACATGCATTTGCATATGCATAAATGGGCCATATGCATGTTGTAAGACCTTAGGTTTGAAATTGTCTACATCATTTATCAGGCCAGGCATAGCACTGTTTTTTTTATGCACTAGTACCTTAGTAGGCGTAATCGGCATGCAAGCAAATTCACAAATTCTTAAGCCAAATTGGCTAAAACCATCTGGCATGCTAGTGTGACGTCACTCAACCGGATGCAGTCACGCCCGCCATTTTGGAAATCTTACAAGAAATGCTGTCTGCTCGTTAGTCAACTCAAAGCTGCCTAACCTGGTTAGAAAAAAATGGCGGCATATCTGCGAACGATTTCATTGCTGTAAAGCATGAACCATGCTGGAAGGGGCGTGGCTTACAAATGGATGTACCCATAATGCAAAGCGTTATAACAAAACTAAAGGCAGCGAATAATGGAAGCACATTTATAGCAGACAACTTCTCTCCTCAGTCTGGCATGCAAGATGTCAGCATGGTGATTTCAGGTTAGAAATCACGTGCCTACATAAGTTAGCTTTTTAGCAAGCTTATCATGTCGAAAACGCCTAGTCTTTTACTTTTGGCTTTTTCCCTTTCTACCTAAAAGCATTCCTTATTTTCACTATTCTAAAAGTTTCTAGAGCTTCTAGCTCCTCCCACATGGTTGCCATCTTGGCCCATG
Source organism: Proteroiulus fuscus (assembly GCA_034700285.1). NCBI lineage: Eukaryota > Metazoa > Arthropoda > Diplopoda > Julida > Blaniulidae > Proteroiulus > Proteroiulus fuscus. Next base: position 2,047 of record JAQIXP010003667.1, read on the forward strand.
TTAATCCTATGGACAATGGTAAATCCCATTGACTTTTTCAATGACAGAGGTCCTGTCTTTGGACTGCTACTTTACAACTTCAATCCCACATACATTTAGCCAGTCTTTTGATCTTGTTCAGTCTTTCTTTTGTGGCAAAATTTCTGCTAATCAATCAGGTGTAACCCACCTTAACTTATCTAGCATTTTTGTTACCTGCTACCTTCTCATTGTGATTGCAACTCGTCTTCCAGTTAAGGAAAGACAGGCTCCTTTGTGCTCTAATTAGACAACATGAATTAATTTCAATACCGGATATCTCCGACTGTGTCATCTTAAAACCTGTGAATGTGAGTAAATTAAACTAAACCTTTTGCCCATCGAGTTCACGTAACTTTGATTTTACCGGTTATTCTACCGTGTCATCACCAGTAATATTGACCCAGTGATCGTTCATCGTGGTTGCTTAACCATTATCATACACACTGTGAATTCAGCCGCTGTAATCCGATAGCTAGCGATAGCTAGCTAGCGATCAAACTTTGGTCAGTTACATTCGTCTTATAATTTAAGTCTTCCGCGGACTTTGCCGTACCACTGATCTTCTAGTCAGGTGCCCAACGCTTCATTTTTGGTTTGCCAAGCGCTTGTTTTGTGTCATGTTATGGTGTTTTTAGTGTGCTTGTACGACTTTCTCATTTCTTTTTAAAGTGTTTAACGCCTTCCTTGTTTTTCAGGTCTTCGTCAAATAAATCAGTTTTAGTTTCACTTTTACTACGACTCGTGACTTACTTACTGACACACAACTATGCACACTGCAGCAATTCCACTGCGCAATCTTGCTCCCCGGTATCACACATGTGCATGCTGTTATTTGAAATTAAAATTTATTCTTTAGTTTAGTCTTTATTCCAATTTTGCAATTGCCAGATGTATTTAAAATTCGGTCTAACAGTCTAACTGTATTTTGTAACTTAGTGTATGTGTGACATCCTAAATTGCCGTGAATTTTAGTATTATTTTCACCTTACTCGCATGTGTTTGTGCGTGTGTGCGACTTATTTTCAGCTGAATTATTGTGGAATTCAATTGGATTGCATACAGTCCTCTAAATTAATTATCGACAATTGTAGCTCTTTAAGAATTTTGCCCAAACATTGGTCCGTCGAGCCGGAATGTTCAGTCTGGGATCAAAAAAGGCTTATTTTTTCGAAGAAAAACGGAACGACCGGCTGACTTTGCCAGTTAATAACTTTAAAACAATAGTCATAATGAAATGAAATTTTAAATAATTTGAACGTCGTTATACAAAGAACAAATCCTTAAAGTTTGGCTTTTCGGAAATAAAGATTTCTGGTAAATAATTTGATTCAAAAATTAAGAATTTGACCGGAATTTAAAAATTGGAACAATCAAATTTGAAATTTTCGAATTTAAAATGCCCTCTTCTGGACAATTCGGACTGAATAATTGTGTCAAGAAAGTTATATGGTGATTTCAATTATATTTTAGATGTTCTGAAAGCCTGGAATATAGAACATATTTAAATAATTTAGCATTATTTGAACTTGTACAAAATTTGGAAATCTCAACTTTACGACTTTAAAACTGCTGTTTGGACCGGTAGAACTGTGTGGTAATTATAATTTCCAAATTAATTAATTATTTTCTGAATCTTTCCAAATGATCACTGTTCAAGTGAAATCCAGCAGAGAATATGCACACAAGCGAGATGTCTTCAAGGTTACTCAAGATCACGACATCAGATGGCACTGTTTACTATTGTATTGATGGTTTAAAGATGGCTTTAAAACAAAACAACCACAGTAATACTTGCATGGCGACCAATGATGAAGTGGATGATGACATAGTGACCAAACAAACAAGACCAACTACTTCTGACGTAAATTCGGACTCACAAAATTTATGCATTGAACGATCGCGAATGTCTGTCAATATGGCAACTACAACTGGTATCCACGAGACTGGCCGACCAAGTGGATCAAAGTTCTCAGATCGACACAGCAATGGAACAAGTTCTACATTAAGACAAAGATGTGCTGCTGAATTGCAACGGCTTAAGGAACAGATCGATTACCGAATGGAAAGGAGACGACTTCTCCTGATGACCGGGTCGAAAATCGACAGATGATCTTGGACAATCTTAATGACCGTGAAGAATTAGCCAGAAAAGAATTCGAGATGTCTGTGGAATTGCACTCTGATGAAGGACTTCACAGTCTCGACCAGGGTCTGTGACTATAGCCTTGGATGATGAGACAAAGATGACTAAATTGGAAAGGGTGACGACATGGGTCACCCAGATTCCAACACAACCTCAGACAAATAATATTGAAATTCCAGTACTCCTCAACTTTGTGCCCAACCAGTGTGCTGAATCTACAGTAGCCCAAAATGAACTTCCAGGTCTGCACTTGAACTATGGAGACTCATATCAGGCAGGAAATTACAATGCTGCATCTGAGCAGCGTCAACATAACCTGATGACTGGGATTGACCATCAGATGGTAATGTCTAATGACCGGGTGATGCAAACATCAACAAGTGATTTCGAAGCTACTCATTCAAGAATGGAATCACTTCCTGGACAATAATGACAGCAATTAAGTGATGGTCTACAAAATAGTGTCCAACACAGTGTGTACACTCAGGAGCAAATGCTTCCACCCATTGGGAATATTGTACAGTCACACATTGACACGACTTGCTTGATGTGTTCCCAAGACATAATGAAGCAAATCCATGACAACTTTAGGAGTTCCACAGACCATTAACAACATTTAAGGGATCCAAGTTGAGCACCAACTGCTGCCATACTTAGGCAACAGCGAAAGTGGCGCAAGACCATTGGACGTGATCTCCCAAAATTTGATGGTACTTTAGAAGATTGGTCAGAGTACCTTAACAGATATACTGTGTCAACAGAAAAGTGTGGATTTGATGACCATGAGAACATGAGTCATATAATTGGAACGTTGATTGGGAAAGCCAAGGATGCAGTAAGGGATCTAATGCTGTTATCAAATGATCCAATGTAATAATCAACACATTGCCGAGAAAATTTAAATGGCCCAATTCCATCATAAAACCACTTCTGGCTAAAGTTTGTAAGATCATTGCTCCAAAGGAAGGTGACTAAGGCTCACTTTCTAGCTTTGCCGATACAATCAGACATTATGTTGAAGTGGTGGAAAATTTACAAAAACCAGCATATCTTCAGAACTCAATAGTTATGGATGAACTGGTTCAAAAATTGACTGAGCCATACCACTTACACTGGGCTCAACATGTTGGTGATAAGAAAGTTGATGAGCTGACTTTGAGGGACTTCTCAACATGGCTGAGTAAAGAAGCAACATGCCTGGAGAAGTTGTATAATCCGATTGTCATTAAGAAACGACAGGCCACAGAAGAAAAGAAGACCAAAGGTTTTATCATGATGACTTTGGGAAAGAAGGCTGATGGGTAAACAAAGATTTTGGATGATCAAACTTGTTTGTTTTGCAATAAACTTGGCCATTTTATGGAAAAGTGCTACGCTTTCCAAAAAATTGATGTCGACAAGCGGTGGGACACTGTTAAAGAAAAGAATCTTTGCTTTAGATGTCTTAAACCAGGGCATTGATCAGTTAAGTGTACCTCAAAGACTAACTGCCAAGCTGTATGATGTAGTCGAAGACATAATACCATGCTGCATCACCACAAACAAAATGAACAAGTTTTATGCAGTTCAGTCAGCTACACAAGGACAAATGATGGTAAAGTTCTTACAAAAGTAGTTGCGGTCAAATTGTGTGGACCAACTGGAACTGTACCGACATATGCACTCTTGGATGATGGCTCTGAAATAACAATCATTGAAACTGACATGGCTAAATGTTTGGGATTGAAGGGACCAAAAGAACCTTTTCAACTTAGAACAGCAAATGGCATAACTTCGGAGGATTCACACCGCATCAGTGTCCACATCCAGGGGACAGCAGAGGAGCAGATGTTTCACCTGAATAATGTTAGAACAATTAAGAATCTGCCACTCTGAAACAATTCAGTCAATGTCACCAAATTGCAACAACAGTGGAAACACCTTCAAGGAGTGGAACTACAATCTCTTAGGACAGCAATACCTACTGTGCTGAACGGACAGAACCATGGTGAATTGATAGTCACCAAGGAATGCATCACTGGTCCATGGAGATCTCCTATCTTCTCGAAGACTGTTTTAGGATGGGTTACCGTAAATCCTCCAATTGGGGGCGCCCGCTTAATTAAATGAAGGGTGTGTAGACTGCCCGTCTATTGGATACTGCCCGCTTATGAGAGATGCCCATTTATAAAACAGAGTGCAACTATCATAAGATTAAAACCTTTTGTGAAGTCATATCATTCAGCCGTAGCACGTAGGACCTCACACGGTGGTGGCGCAGGGCAGGTTATTGATCCATTTTAGTTCGTGCATTTAACTGTTGAACAGACTAAATTACATCTTCTAATTTGTGGACATTAACTTAAAAGAAAAGGCAGGTCAAGACATACTTCTCACTTTTTAAGCTTTACTTTTCGAGAACACTGTTCTCGAAGAAGCATAGTACAGAGTTCTCCGGCAATAGTGAGAATTCTCAAGACAATTTGTATTTGGGGCTACTAAAGCTTTCAAAATGGAATGATGATGCCTTGGCCTCACTCCCTGGTGCCAAATACTTTTCTGCTTTGGACCTCGCCAGGGGGTATTAGCAGCTGAAAAGACTTCACACTATGACTGCAAGTACTATTCAGACTGCACTGTATCCTTAAGAAATTATTGTTCGAAGATTGAGCTCAATGCATTTGCTAGTTACACTTGGTTTGCTGGAATATGCACGTGCACTGAGTACTATTTTGGAACAATAATCTCTTCAGGACAGTAAACCTTTAAACTTATTATGCACACTGTTTTAACAATTGAATCAACTGCCTGAAGTTTAAATTTCAGCTGCATTCCTTAAATTTAATTGGTAATAGTTTTCAAAATAAAACACCTGCAGTTGCATTATTAATACTGCAGAAACATGTGAGGCAAACACGTTTTGGTGATGTTTTTACCGTAATGGACAATAAATGTACAGGGCATGCGCGGATTTCACCATATAATACATACAAATAAAAGCACTTCAGTTAACTGCAAAACCTCAAAAATTAGGGTGCCCACCTATTGCAGACTGCCCGCCAATTTCCCAGAACCAGTCTATAGACTGCTCGCCTATTGGGGACTGCCCATTTTTTAGAGACGCCCGCCAACTGGAGGATTTACGGTATACATGGAGTGGTTGCAGGGTCACGTGGTGGACTTTACCAAGGACCCATCGACTGCAACTGGATTCAAGACTCCATGAATGACGATCTTCATCAATTCATCAAGTATTCCTTGTCAACCGAGTCCTTTGGAGTACGTGTGTTGGAGAAGACATCTATGTCCAGGGAGGATAAAAGAGCGTGGAAAATCTTTAAAATTACCACGAAAAGTGTAGATGAATGGTGTGCAAGTGGACTGCTGTGGCGACAGGACGAATCAACTTTTACTAATAGTTGAAACCAAGTCTTTAAACAACTTCTCTGTGTGGAGAGGAAAATGGACGACAACCCCACATTTGCAGAACAGTACTGTAAGAAGACAGATGACTATCTCAAGAAAGGTTATGCCAAACAACTGACCATGAAGGAAGCTGCGGTGGAGGAGCCAAGGACCTGGTACCTTCCTCATTTTGCCATAGTCAATCTGAAAAAACCTGGGAAAATGAGATTCATCCTGGATGCAGCCTCAAAGTGTCAAGGGATGAGTTTCAATGATGCCTTGCTTCAGGGTCCAGACCTGCTATCATTGCTTGTTGGAGTACATTTAAAGTTTCATCAGTTTCGAATTGGGTTCTCTGGTGACATCAGAGAAATGATTCATCAGGTCCGGATACAAGAAGGGGACAAATGTGCACATTTCCTCTGGGAGGGATGGACCATGGCCAAACACCAGATGTCATGGAAATGCTAGTCATGACATTTGGCTTAACTTGTTCCCCATGTTCAGCACAGTTTGTTAAGAACTTAAATGCTGAGGAATTTAAAGAACAGTTTCATGAAGCTTCTCATGCTGCCATCAACCGCCACTATGTCGACAACTATTTAGATAGCACAAAGACAGAAGACATAGCTATCCGGTTGATACATGATGTGATTGAAGTCCACCAAATAGGAGGATTTATCATCTGTGGGTGGACATGTAGTTTGCCAACTGTACTTGCAGCCATTCCACCTGACTTAAGGGCGGAGAATGCCATGGAGGTCCAGATGGGCACAGATGTTCAAACGGAGTGTGTTCTTGGTTTACAATAGAATACTGAGAGTGACATCTTTGTGTTTTAATTAAAATTTAATGCAATTCCAGCAGACATCATCAGTGGAATTACGCGACCCACCAAACAGCAAGTTCTACGAGTCGTGATGTCCATTTACGTCCCATTGGGCTTTCTTTTGCATCTTCTTGTTCATGCAAAGATCTTACTCCAGAAAGTATGGCATTCAGAAATTGGGCGGGATGATGAGTTGTTTGAAGTACAGAACACTAAGTGGCAATACTGGTTGATGCAGCTTCAAAAGATTGTCATGATTCAAATTCCACGGTGTTATTGTGTGTGGATGCTTGATTATGATAATGTACAAGTGCATGTGGTTTGTGATGCCAGTGAAAAGGCATTTGCCATTGTTTCCTATCTGCACTATCAACAACAAGACAGTGTTTGTGTGGTTCTTGTTATGGCAAAGACCCATTTTGCACCTCTCAAGCCAATGTCGATTCCTCGTTTGGAATTGCAAACTGCAGTTATATAAAAGCCACCTTGCAGCCACTTGGAAAACTTGAACTGGAGATCAAAATTGCACTAACTTAATTTTGGACTGATTCTCAAACGGTTTTCTGTTGGTGGAGATCAAATGCAAAGCACTTTAAAATGTTCGTCGCCAAGCATGTTGGTGAAATTGAGGAACTTGTTGGGGTGGAAAATTGGCATTAGGTCTCCACTAGGGACAATGTGGCAGATGATGCAACAAGAGACACTCAAGATATCAACATTTCTCCAAGAAGAGGAGAAATCCAAAAGACAAGGCAAAAATGATCATATTGATCTTAAAATCCTGCAAAGTTTAGAGTTAAAAGCATGGATAAATTTGTTTTTCACATCTATTTGGATCAGGTACTTCCAGAACCTAGCAGGTTCTCCTCTTGGACACATTTGCTCCATTTCACTGCCTGGATGTTGTGGATTATTCAGGTCTGCCACACAAAGTGCCAAATTGACAATGATGAGTTAAAGGTTCAAGAAATCCAGAATGCCAAATGTTGAGGTTGGAATAATCAAGATGGTTTTAGATGAAAAAAGTTGTTTAATTTCCGAAGAAAACACAAGAGAAAAATAACGTGGCTAACTTCTTAATAATCACTGGAGCTAGTGACACTCCAACACTGGTGTAGTAATTAACACTCCCGCTTGGCATTCGGGATACCTGGGTTCAATTCCCAAGGTTGGCTGCCTTGAATTGGTTTTCGTGGTTTCCATAGTCCTACCAGGTGAATACTGGGCAGTTCCCATTATTTAGCCATGACCGCAAGTACCTTCCCACCTCCTCCTCCCTCCCAAGAAGGGCACTATAGAGTGCACAGCTCGTAGCCCGGTAGAAGAATATACCAAAAAAACTCCCCCGTAATGTCCAAAATCCGGAATGCTTCAAGTCGTCTTGGCTAGGCACACTCTGCTGGGCACTTTGCTGGATGTCCGGATCCCAAACATTTGCTTCATCTTTTGGAGTTTCTCTGCTGGCAGGCCTTTGGTAAACACATCCGCAACCTGATCCTCGGTTAGGATGTACTGCACGGTGATCTTCTTCTCTGCTTCCAGCTGAAGGATGAAGTGATATCGCATCTCGATGTGCTTTGACTGTTCGTGGAACTCCAGGTTGCCAATCAATTTGATGGCACTCTGGTTGTCAACGAATAACGTCGGCATTGCCTCTTCAATAATCACTGACACGTCTGTCAGGAATCGAGCCATCCAAACTGTCACCTTTGCTGTTTCACTGGCTGCTACGTACTCAGCCTCCATTGAAGATAATGCCGCACACCGTTGTAGTTTGTTCTTCAAGGGCACAGCCCCACCAGCAAATGTGATAACACTACTGCTTGTCGATCTGCGTGTCACCTTGTCTCCAGCATGATCGGCATCGCTATATGCATCAACATCCATTGCTTTCACCTCGTAATGGATGCAGACATTACTGGTACCCTTCAGATACCACATAATGCGCTTCGTCAACTGTGGATGGGCCTGGGTTGGTGCATCTTGGGCCCTTGATGCAACATTCACTGCAAAAGCAATGTCTGGTCATGTCCACTGCACCAAATACAGTAGACTGCCGATTATTTCTCGGTAACCGGTCTTGTCGTCAAGTAACGGTGAGTCGCCAAGCCACCAAAATGGTTCGATCGGCAGTTTTATGGGATTTGCATCTGTCATCCCATACTGCTCAAGTAAACATATAACTTTAGTGGTCTGACTGATCTCGATTGCACCATCATCTTGTTGTTTGATCTGCATGCCAAGATAGTTGTCAACATCACCGACAGTCACCTCAAAACATGCTGCTATCTTATGGAGAAATTCGTCGAGCATGACTTCCACACCCATTAGCAGATCGTCGTCCATTTGAAAACACAACACCAAATCACCTTCTTCGTGTTGTTCGCTCTCCGAGTAGTACATGCAGGGATCTGCACTACTGACTTTTATTCCCGCCTCTGCCAGGAATTCAGTCAGGCACTGGTACCAGCACTTCGATGACTGCTTGAGCCCATAAATGCTGCGATGCAGTTTGCAGACACAATTTGTCTGATCGTTAAATCCCTCCGGCTGATACATGTAGAGTTCTTCTTCTTAAAAACTATTCAAGAAAGCTGTCTTGACATCAAATTGCCTCAGCTTCTATCCTCACTGGGCAGCAACAGCTAGCATCATCCTAATGGTTTTGGGTCTAGTCACCGGACTATATGTGTCATTGTAGTCAATTCCCAGTCTTTGCGTAATGCCTCTCGCCACCAGCCTCGCCTTGTAATGGAGCACTTCATTCAGTGAATTCACCTTCTTCACAAACACCCACTGGTTGTCGATTGCCTTACGTCATTTCGGCAATGGCATAAACATCCAGGTCTTGCACTTCTGCAGTGATTCAAGCTCTTCCTGCATTGCTTGCAACCACCTATCACTGTCCTCAGATTCTATCGCCTCTTGGTAGTTATCCAGCACCTCCTTTGCCACAATAGCTCTGTATCTCACAGGTCTTTGTATGGCAGTTCGGTCTCGCAGCCTCTGTCTTTGCTGCACAGTCACTAGCATTGTTGGTGAATTCACTCTTGGCTGTACAGGTGTACCACCTTGCTGTCGTACTGGTGTACCACCTCGCTGTCATACAGGTGTAATACCAATCGCCCTGGGACTGGTTGTCACGTCTGCTTCGCTGACATCTTCAGCTTCAGACTCATCTGGCTCGGAATTCCCCAGGTCTTTGTCATTGGTCAAGACTGCAGCATCTTCGTTCGTCTCGGGTACTTCCTGCACCATTCGCTGCAACTTCTCGTCCTCGAATTTTACGTTTCGGCAAACATGAACTGCCTTCATCTTAGGCACATAAATCCGATAACCACAGTCGCTGTAACCGACCATGATTCCCTCCAATGACTTGCCATCTAGCTTTTTTTTTGCTTCTATCCAGGAATTCAGGTGAAGCATTTTGTCCCAAAGATCTTTAGATGATTGATCTTACTTTCCTTCTTCAGGAAAAGTTCGATCGGCACCTTGCCTTTCACCTTGGTTGGTGCTGTCCTGTTGAGTGTATGCTGCGGCCAGCACTGCTACACCTCACAGGAACTTTGGTAAGTTATTTGCCTCAAGCCATGAATGTGCCATTTCTACTAAGATGCAGTTCTCACATTCAGCTATGCCATTCTGCTGCAGCGTGTACGGCACTGTCAACGAATGCTTTAGTCTGATCTTTTGGGACATCTCCCGGATTTTGTTGTTGTCAAAACTCCTTCCCTTCATCTGTACATAGCTCAGTGATCGTCAAATGGGCCTGCGCCTTGGCCACTTGAAGGAAAAATCCCAGGTTCTCTGCAACTTGACTCTAATGGTGTATCAGGTACGTCACCCTAAAACTCATAAAATCATCCTTGAACACCACATAGTAACGGAATCCGCATAATGCATCCTCCTCCATCGGACCGCACACATCTGTGAACACCAACTTGCCTGGTTTAGTTGACTTCTGGACTCGGGATCCAAAGCTTAGTCTGTGATGCTTGCCCTAGATGCAGCCTTCACAGAGTCCACACTCTTCTTCGTTGTTGACTTTGATCCCACAATCCTTCAGGAATATCTTGACATGCTGCTTGTCCAGGTGTCCCAAGCACTCATGCCTCGACTGGAGAGTACAGTAAATCTTCTAAATAACGCCCATCCCAAGTTTTAGCCCAGTCTCCATATTTTGCCCAGGAAAATTTCAAAAAGTGTGAAAAGATAGCCCATCTTCGAAATTTAGCCCATCCTCCA
>JAQIXP010003668.1:0-12666 GCA_034700285.1 Proteroiulus fuscus
ACCATGAGTACCATAGTAAAATATGACAAGTGCCCCCCCAAAAATTTGGGATGCCCCCCTAAACTTTCAACTCTGGCTACGGGCTTGTCGCTTTCTATGGGCAATTCTTGTGAATTCTGGACTTCAGACCTTTTATACGAATAGAATATAAAGATATAGGTGACAAAAAATTTGTCACATATTTTTTTATTATAATTTACACATGCTTCATTTAAATGTGCAGCACTACTATTGGTTTTTTTTTTTAGTATAAAATATTGTTTTTGTTGGAATTTTATTTAGAGGATGGTCATAATTTTTTATCGAGGGGTTACTACATTATTTTTAATTTATAGGCAGGTGGTGAATTTCGGGCAAAATTTATTATAACTATATAGCTGGCAGCAATAAGTAAGAAATTCAGGATTTCACGATTTTCTGAAACCCTTTTTGGAAATCTCAATCTGGATGCATTTGTTTGACTTTCATTATAGTGAATTGAATTTGCATGGCGTGAAAAATAACATGATTTTCAATTGGAATAACTGCCTTGCTTAGCATTTACCCTGTCTATTTGTGCGTGCATGAAGTAATACGGTATATAGCTAATGGCAGTAATTTAAGTGCTAATTTTAAACATTTGTAGTCAAATCCTCGAATGTAGTTTATAAATGCCATGCAGTCTAAATGCATCAGTGTTGTTATTTCATACGGCAGCAATATTAGCAAGGGAACTTTTAAGGGGAAGCCAGAATCTTCGGAGTAGGCTTACTTTTATTGGAATGGAAAATGTGGAAATTATCCCCCTATTCTCCTTGATGAACTTCTCTATAATTAGTGCATATTAATTTCCAAGATGTGCTGTGTATAGGGTTTACATACATGCATGCACGCATCAATTTCCTTGGATTTTTAGTCACACCTTGCTAGCTAAGTTAAAGAACACGTAAACAATTAATGGCAAGGTCCACACACCATGTAATATCACTCTTTGTTAGGTTTTAAGTAAATCTAGTTAGTTGTTAATACTAACAGTTTCCATATTGAAGAAATCACGACGTTTGCCAAATACATTATACATGATAGGCGCCATTTTTCCATGGATTTCAGCAGACACTGTAAGTTAGTGGCGCCCTCTATAGGACATGAGTGGCTATGTGTTTCAAGTGAGCTGATGACTTTATCCATTAGAGGGGGCGCTACATATTGCCAGTAAAATGGTGCCTATTTGTACTTTCTATTTTCGTCCAAATTCTTGTATTCAGGACATTTTATTTAATGATAATTGGTAGGCTTAAATAAAATTAGAATTTCCATGAATTTTATACTTTTTTCTTGCTAAATATTCCTACAATCCATTTCTTTCAAATTGGGACTGTCCCTTTAAGAAACGTTATGGGCCAGTATTTTTATTTGTACTAGTGGACATAGTTTTCTTGCTTTAGTTTTCTGCTGTACTCTATAGTGTTGCCATAAACAGAAAATATGCATTAAAAACATTTATAAAACTTAAAAATGCATGTATAAACCAACTGAAATGCTTATAAATATTTCCATATTTTGGTCTGTAATCTCCTTTCAAAAGTACTCCCATAATGCACCATTTGACTGACACACAAAGCAGAAAATGTAGAATTTTCGACCATTTTAGTATGAGCAATGACAAATAACAATTAGGGAGTTGTGTTAATTATAATATTATTTATGCAAAACTCAGGCAGTCGAGCATAATTTCATCAAAAGTCGTATAAGCTAGATCAGGCAGAAATCGTATATAAGTTAGGCAAAAAGGCTTTTAACTTAGTTAAAATCCTAACCAAGTTGATAGATAGTTACTCAATACATTTGTAAGGGCATTGGTACAAAGTAGCTCCAATTGAGTTTGATTTGTAGCCATTGAATTGTTTGTAACCAATTTTCATGTTTTCCCTCCTTAAATATTCGTCACTCTCTCACCCCTTTTCTTTCTAATTGTGGCAATTTAACCTGATAACCTTATGTAAACTTTGGTAAAAAAAAATTGTGCATGTATACAAAAATCTCACTATATTGGGTCAAGGTTTTTGTTATTTTATAATTGGGTTACCCTGGGTCATACTTGTCGCAACTTTTTGACTCACCTATTTGAATATATATATGGGTCAATCGACCAATAGACATTTCAATACCCGAATCGATAAATTCAATAGCTAGAATTGAAATTAGGCCTATGAAAAATAATTTAATCATTATGCACTTTTTGTAAAGATTTATTACAATGTATGTAGTAATTTGAATTTTTTGGGGGGTACATGCTATTTATCTAAACCTTATTTTTTTGATTTTGTGCGTGATTTAAAAATTCACATTATTATTTCTTTTCCGAATTTTAGGATACAATATAATTAGATTTTTAAAGTATATCTCATTATTTTTAACAATGGAATCAACCTGTTTATGAATAAGGCTTTTTTTATAGTCGTCCAATCGTTTAATAGACCTTAATGTCCACTGAAGGGTTCTACCCTATTGCTTATTACTTTTTTTAAATATAAAATATGAGCAAAATCATATCATAAATTGCATACTGGCTGATAGGTTGGGGCGTGTTGGCAATTTGCGAGATAAGATATGTAAATTCTGCCAAAAGTTCACGGGTATAATGCTATTAGAATTTAATTTAGCAGATCTTATGAAGACTAAGATTATCGTGTATGGCTAGACATTATAATTTATATCCTTTTATATTTTGGCTCAGACTAGGCTGTTTACGTATAATCTCCAACTGTCATGTGTTTTAAAGTTATAAGAAGTTGAATATCGCATGCTAAAGATTTCATTTTAATGTACATGATACATTACCGGTACATTATAAGTTTAGAAAAAAAATATGTACCTATATGGTAATTGGAAAACTTTTATCTGAGCTTGGGGATCCTTGATAACTAAACGCTGATAAATATTGACTAAATTTGTTTTTAACTTGGTACGTAACTCGCCTCAGCCCCTTGAATTGTTGTTAAAAGTTCTCCTATTGAAATCATAATGTGGTTTTTATAAGCAAAATTCAAGGTTATGTCTAAAACCAGTGAATAAATCACTATGCACATTTTGTATTCTAATTCAACTTTCGTTTTATTGCTTGAAGTAAAGTCGTGATGTTGGAAAAGCTCAAGCACATTTGATAAGGATTTCGCTTGATACTTTTGCTTAGCAACAAATATTTCATCATATTTTGACCTTAGCTTTAGGTTTTTTCACTTGGAAGAACCTGAATTGTCAGGGAATTTTAATTAATGGTCTTGGAAAATGGTTAGGTAATAGACAGGCAGGTTGCGAATTTTCATGAATCTCAAAATAATCCATGAAATGTTTCCTTGATGATGTCATATCCTGTCACTTTTTATATATTTACAAAAAGGTAGATTGTATTTAACGAATTTTTTTTTTTTTATTGTTGAACGAGGCTTGAAATAAAACGAAATCCATATGCTGCCAGGTATAAGGAGTTGGTCCTAAGGAGTTACCAGTAGGAAACCCACAGAAAGTAGGGACAAATAGGCCACTTGAGGGAGTATTTGGTCATACTGCTCTTTGTTGCCATTAATTGTTTACAAGACTTTAAGTCGGTTCCAATAATTTTGGACCCTGGCTGCATAGGAAATACATGGGGACCAGGGTCCAAAGTTATTGGAACCGACTATAAATAAACAAAATTTTCTATTTTCAAAATCTCAGATATGAATAGGACTGACCTTTTCCCAATTTTAATTTCGTAAATAATTTCACGAAATTTCTCAACCTCTCTAATATCTTTTGTCATGTCTATTGCTATTTTCTGGTACTTTCACTCTGAGGGCCTGCCATGAGGATAATAGAATATTTTTATCATGAAAATATGATTGGATAAATCTTGCCAAATTTAAGGCTAATTCTAACAGAAAATAAATTTCTTCAAGAAGCATTTTGCTATCTATTATCTCTTGAAAAACATTGACTGAAATCATTTATTTGCATCTTTTTTAGCACTTCTATTTCCAAGTTTATTTTCATTTGAATTAAATATTTACTTAGGAAACGTAGCATTGAATGTTAATGTTAAAGAAAATTACTTGTATATGATTTTTGCTCATGGAAAATGTTAATGTGATAAAGAAAGGATCTGGAAAGTCAGGGAATTTTGTCAACATTTTTCTGGAGCCCTGAGACAGGTCAGGTGGCATCAGTCCTGCATTTGACAAGCCTGTTTCAGACCAAATTGTTGTCTTACCGTCGGAAAATATGCACCAAACCATTTTCAAAGTCTGGACTGAAGAGCATACATGCACGGTCACACTCCCTGTGGGGTGGGATGGTGCCAGTTTTTCTTTTTCTACTTCAAGTATATTTTAGGAGCCAGTATCCGTGACCCTAGTCCCTCAATTTTACCTCCCTGGTTTGCCCCTAGGAGACTATTATGTTATGGATTTGGTTTCTTGTAATTCTTGTCTAGCCGGAAAATGTACTCGTACACATAAATTCCATTTAGACACGACCATGTTTCTGCAGTCCCTCCGTTGGTCATCGGCTGCACGAAATCGTGCTCCTCTGGATTTTATCCAATACATAAGGCCTACATGACAAGTCTTATAATCGTATCATGTTTGTACTCAGGACTGCCATTTTCATATAGGCCTGTGTGTGCCCCTTAATTTATTCCCATCATATTTAACTTCCTGAAGTGAATCCCTTACAGCCCCCATTATTTGTGTGTGTCAATGACATTTCCGTTTTAGTATGTTATTTTTTTTTTGGACTGGGGAACTGGAAAGGGACAGAAATAGCTAATCCATGTGATCTTTGGTTATGCCATGGATTTTAAAGGGAAAGTCTCACTTATTTTTAAATGCGAGGCATTAGCAAAAAAAAGTCCATATTAAGTGATAATCTTGGAATTAAACTTACGCGGTCAGTAATCCTCAATTTGCTGAAATACATAGTACCTGTAGCGCCATATTTCATAATGTGGTGAATAGTGAGCAAATGTAGAACTTGTGCATGTATCATCTGTTACATTCAACAATTTTGGCTGCCCCTTTATTTCATTGCAAAAGTACCTTGCAATTAATTGTTAATGTATTTATGGATAATAATAGAAATAATATTAATAACATTTATTTTGTAGAGGATTACCTAACATCTTTTACAAAATTTATATGGGATCAGGCGCGGTCCCACGGGGGAGGGGGCACCGGCCAAGGCGATCGTCCCCCTCCCCCCCCCCCCCCCAAAAAAAGCCTCTTAAAAGACCTTTTTGGCGCTATGATAGGCTTGCCCCGGCCCCAAATTACACTTTTCCGACGTTTGACGACCCCACCCCCAACCACTTTTCCACCCCATCCATCCCCCCCAACCAAACCACCTTACTGGGACCGCTACTGTATGGGATTCATAAGATGGCGAACTTATTTACTCGCGTTTCCACTAGAGGGACAAATGCCATGTTCAACTGTCATAGGGTTATGGCTGCCCCAGCTGAAATGCATTTTGCACCAAGTCTGACCTTTTCAATTGCTATATTTTCTTTATGGTTATCATGGCTCAGATTTTAATTTCACAATTCTAATCTTCTCTCTCAGCTAAAAATAGTTTGTCATGAGCAGACTTGCCCTTATATTAGTTTTTAATTGCAGGGTCACAGATATCCATATATTTTTAGTTTTGTTTACATTCCTACTTTCACGTATTTGTCCTATATTTTTTGGGAAAAAATATCCTAAATTTCCTATATACATGTACTAGGAGGACATTACTAATATTTATGAGGCATGCAGTGTTCAGTCTGTTAGAATTCATTTGAATTTTCTAAATTTAGCATACATACATGGCTGTGTGACAACCCATTGATTGACAGTCTTAATATTGGTAATATTTTCTCCAAAAAAATTTGATGTTTTGGGGGGAGGGGGAGGGGGGGGGTTATACGGTGCTCGCTTGGGACATTTGAAATATAATTAAAGCAATTGGTTTTTGCATTTTGCATGCATAAACTTGTATCCTACACTTAGGCCTAAGGATGTGACTGATCACCTGTTTACGTTTATTTAATTTCAGTTTTTTATTCGTTCACTGGGCTTGTTAATGGATTAGTGACCTCAGTGTGATGATTTATTATCATCCAGACTGCAATTATGGCCATGGGCCAAATAAGTAGTGACATCACATTGAGGTCACTTTATAGTTATCCAGCACTTAACCCAGCAGTATAGTGGCCACCAGTCGTTTATTTGCCTCTTTTTTTAAAAGCCATTTTATTATTTATTGGGCTGTGTTTTGATGCAGGCTCATAACGTGTGCCTCAAACGTGAAGGCAGAAAATTTAACAGAGAATTCAGTTTTATTCTGTGATACTAAAAATTGCTGGCTATGCATTGAGAACAACGATTAAAAGAAACCCAGCTCAATTTGAAGTTGATTTTAATCAACAGGCCTAAATAAAAAATTAGAAATAGGCCTAGTTTTTAAGATTCTACTGAAAAAATACCCTATGACATCATTTATGAACGACCCCTTATTGGTAAAAAACCACCCGAATATCAACAAATTTTTCATTTAAAGCCAATTAAAGGTGCACTTTTCTTTTAAAATTGTTGTTCTAAAATGTGATTAATTGCACGTGCCAATTGCATTTGACTCGCTGGAATATGCACGTGCGTATGAAACAAAAATTCCTTGAAGAAGGGCTAAAGGTTTGAGATTGTTGGATACATGCGAGTTGCTGTAGGGTGTTTCAGTTTTACTAAGCAAATCTTTTGTGCTGCTTTCTTTTTTGTGGGCCACCTGATGATGATGGTTTGAGATAGATGAGGTTGAGGACAAAGCTGGTTCCAGGTTAGATTGGGGCAAAGGCAACGAGGGCAGACAAACTACAGGGGGAAGTGCGTATTATCATCTGCAGCCTAAAGTCGTCTGATATATCCCATACTTGACTGCTCCTTTTGTGAAAATTATATTTTGAAAAAAATGTGCAACAGGTTGTTTGGCCCTGTGGACGCCCTCCCTTATGCATATTTCTCTTCTTTTACGAATGACTTTTAAGACTTTCTTAGACCTGCGTTTTTTGTGTGTGTACATACAATTCTCGTAGCAAATAGGGTGCATGTTACCTTTCTTTACCTGGGAGTTTCTGGTCTTTGGAAAATGGGATTTCGTGCAGAATTAAGGATGTATTTTTTCACCGTAATTTGTCTGCAACCCTTTTAGCGTGTTTAAAGAGTCGATGATTGTGGGTTTATTTTTATTCTTCTATTATTCATTGGTCATAAATTAACGTCTATCAGTTCTTATTGTACTTGTTTAATGCATCTAGGTGGTTTTATTTCGTATTACGAAGCCTCACCTCACGAATTTAGGACAGGTGCATTATTATTATTATTTACCGATGTGTTTCAGTGCACAAGTAGAAAACGAGATTAACTGACATTTATTTAAGCCTTGTTGATCGATGCAATTAAATGCAGTTATTGTTACTATGCACATTGATTGCTGTCTTATCATAGTTTGAAACCTGCAGTTCATTGGAGATGGTAGTTCCGTATATCCAAATTAATAATAATTTTGGGAGATATCGTGTGTGGGTTTTTTTCTTTTCTTTTCAAAACTGGGATTATGTTATCTTTGCTTGAAACTAATGTGTTCCTTTAGATAATGTATGAGCGTAGTCTCGTAATATTTCTTTTTAAAGGGTGGCTCAACTCTACTTAGAGATGCTTTTAGAAACTACATGTAGGCCTATTTCATTATTTATAATTACAGCTAAGGGTCAGAGTTGTCCTATATTTCTTGTGAGTTTTTTTATTCCTGTATTTTGTCTTTGTGAAATGTGCGTATTTCCAATATTTTATCAACTATTTTTTGAATTATTATCATTTCATTTTATGCTGAATTTCCTTCTACTCATGAATTTTATCATATCACAAAGTTGTGGTCAGGTCATATTTTTTGAAAGTTAACCGAAATATGAAAGGTTACATTATAATTCATTGAATTAATTATTATTATTTTACAACATTTTGAATATAGCCTACATAATCTCGCAAGAAATTCATTTAAAATAATATAATTTGGGAAATAAAAATTGTCTTGCTGAGTTCTTAGAATAGGACCAAAATTTCTATAATATTTGCTTGTCTTTGGAGAAAAATCCTTATATTATTTATGTAAATTTATAAATAATATATAGGCCTATCTTTACAATATTCCTATAACATGCAAATAAATTCCTATAACATTTATTTATTTTTTTGGGGAAAAATGTCCTATATTTTCTTATATAGGACAGCAAACATTTGAGTATGAGGCATGCAATTTAGCAGTTCTGATGATGAAAATATCAGCACATTGCACTCCATGCTTTGAGGGAAAATGTTGTTGTCACTAGATGATGTCATAGGAAGAGCCACTGATTGTGTAGTTATGCCCTATCCATGCATTTAGGGGCCAATGTATGACGTCATCTATGGAGTTCCAACTCAAGGTACCCTAATAGACAGATATTTTCATCACTTGTTAATTATGATGAATAGACTCTCGAGCAATATTTCAGAAGGTATGAATTATTGCTATTTTATTCATGCTTATAGTTTCCCTTTAATCCATACAGGGTGCTTCTAAAGTCATTATTCTGTAAGCTAATTCTGTATTCTTGGGGTATTTTTAACGTTACTACTGAAATAGGTTAGAGCTTTGTGGTTTCTAAATAAAAGAATTGACTCATAACAACTGAAATACTTTTTTTATTTGCAATCCCCTCAGAACCCTCAAGACATTGAAAAAAGCAGAATGGCTTGGATAACCCATTCTCAATCCCAACATGTAATCGAGAAACAAATAGGCCTACTTAGTTTGTATCTCGTATAGTTTGTTTACCTCCCGAATTTAGCAAATTAGGAAATTAGGATGTATTTTTTTCATTTTGTTAGCATCTTGTTGGATGGTAAACTTTAAAAAAAGAGCTTTCTTTGTAACTGTATATCAAATTAAAGGTATTGAAATATTAATTCTTGAAAGGCATTATGTGTATTAAAAAATTGTGAGAATTACACAAAGGTTACAAAAAATGCAATATTTAAGCTCTTTGAAGTACATTGTATTGGTACGGGCAAGTCCTATAATTATATTGGTTAATGTGCTTACTTGTTTTAAGAATGTAGAACCTCTATAGCGACAGATGATTTTTTTTGTTCTCATAATTATATTCTTTATTTGTTTTATTTTCGTTTTAAACTATTTCTATGAAGTTACCTTGGTACCTGTGTGTGTTTCGTGAAAAATTTTCCCTCTTCATACAAAAAACCTAACTTTTGTCCGCCCATATATTTTCTAATGGGGGCCTACCTACGCAATTTAGGTAAAAAAATATCTGAAAAATGCAAGACGGTAATTTAAAATACTAATATAATGATAAAAATGGAAGACTTTCACTCGAGTTATATAATAGTCCATGACTCTAGTGGCAAACATTTATTTTTTTCTTTCTTTTGCTTTTGGATCTTCGTTTATTAGATGATGTTCTATAATTAATGGTGACTCAGCAGGAAAGCGAGTTGTATTCAATGTGTTCTCGTATCAAAATTCAGTACATTATTCCAGGGGTCACAGATGTTTTCATGTCCTATATTTAGTATATTTTTTAGATTCCCTTATTTCGGAAAAGTTCTCTATTTTTGCTCGTTATTTCTACATTTGTATTCATTTTAGGCCTTATATCTATACATTTTCTTAGTAGTGGCCTATGTATCAAAAATTAAGGGTGGGATCAATACTGCTCTTTCAAAAGTAAAGCGCCATCTGTGATGAATAAATTTCGGCTACAATTTAGCCCATACTAAAATGGCGGCCTATGTTATTCCCCATAGACGCATGATGCCATCTGCATGTGACTAACCAGGAAATGAGCAAGTTGTACAGAGGCAGTTTTCCATGTTTTTTATTTATTTATTAGAATATATTCTAAATTTTTGTATATTTTTTTTACAATGTTCTTGTATTTTTTTAAAAAATAATTTCTGTAACATTCCTGAATTTTGAAAAAAAAATGGCCTACATTTCCTGTATGGAACAGCAAACATTTTAGCATGTAAGGCATTTTAGCCCATGTATTAAAGTGGCGGCCTATGTTATTTGAAGTTTTTGTCAAATGGTGCATTATGGGAGTATTTTAAAGGGGAATATACCATGCTGCATACGGTATAACATTTTAATAATTTCAAGTAAAACAAAAACCAATTTTCAATCTTATTTGCTTTTAAGAAAATTCTCAATTTTGCAAAAAAAACCCCACCTAAACATTTTATCAGTAATACCATCAAGCAGTCTGTGAAATGTTTCTTCACAGACACGTTGGCCAGTGCTCAGCCACTGCCCCTATTATCTTTGCTCTCACAGGTGAGTCCTGGGGCTTAGTTTAGCAAGAGGGATCTTCCCCATAGTTTATATATTGTATTGAGTTGGCTGGTGTGTGTACAGTGCACATTTAAAACCCTCCTCAGCTGTTTTTTCCCAGCTGATGCCGTTGCATGCATGAGGTGTCAAGGCTAATGGCTAATTCTGTGGAGTGGAGAGCAACTCTCTTCCTTCATTCGTGGACTGTTTGGCCTGTGCTGGCTTCACTTTGCTGTCACTATGCGCTTTACTGGCTCGTTTCCATTCTCCAAGTTGGATTTATCAGCGGTTTTTTTTCAGCTGGGAAATGGAATTGCCACCTAATTTTCCCTGCCAGTTTAGTTTCGATCCATTCTAGTGACCTAGTTTTCTTGCCATGCATTGAATTGTTTCAGGAAGGGAAACATCGCAAAATCTAGCTTCGCTTTCGTGTCCAACAGCACATAAAATTAAGCCTTATTTTTTGAGTTCTATGGTATACTCAGCGAGAGGTCAATGTAATGGTTTTCCATAGGCAACGGTACCGTAAGGGACGCTCGAAAAGTAACCGAACGCAATGCGGAAACTTAACAGCTGATTCGAACGTTCATTGTGGAATACGCTCGTATGGTGATCACCTGGGAAATGAACATGTTCAAATTGTACGAAAATAAATCTGTGTTGTGCTAGAGGGCCCCTGAAACGTTTATTTTTATCTGTGTTTGTCAAGGTAAGGCATTGGCTATTTATAGCATGTTTTTCATAATTGAAACCCTTGGTCCAAGATGTAACAATGCGAAATGACCCTTACTATGCTAACAGTTTGGCCTATAAAATTTTTGAAACAAAATTTTATAAAAGTTGTTGAATAAGTACTGTACCGTATACATTTTAATCTGTAGTTTACATACTTTTTCCAAGTTTTTTGTTTGTTTAATTGTTAAAATTGCACTGTTTTAACATCATAAAAATACATGAGTTAGAAAATCTGCAGTTTACTGTGAAAAGTTTTTGTTGGGAGTGTAAAAAGGCTTGCTTGTCTTTTTCATGATTTACATCAAATACAATCAACTTTGTTTTTGCTGTAGTTTAATAAGTATAAGATCCTTGCAAGTAGGCCTATATCCATGGATTATTTATCTGTTTTATATACAAATTCAAAAGGATTTGACATTTTCCCTCTGCAAATCCGATTATAAGTCCTGCATAGGACTTTAGATGAAACATTTACAGGCAATAAACATTGGAAAATCCGAAAATGTTTATTTTATAGGTCTATAGTGAGGTGTACATGAAGAAATTACATAACCTAATATAATATTATGTCGATTCATCTCTTCATCATTTCAGCAATTGCATTTAAGATTTCAATCATTGGGATATCATTTTATTTCATTGATTTAGGCCTATTATAGGATATGACAAGTTTACAATAAGTTACTGTTTAAATATTAACTACTATATGCGTTTTGCACTCCTTTTACTGTTGAGAATGTATTTTTTAAATGCACTAAGCTAACGTTATAACGTACAGGCTACCTGTTCATTATTCTATGTATTCAAGTGGTTTAATGTGACAAAATATGCTTGATTTGTACGAAATATTCCGTTGCCATACAACATATTTTATCAGCTTTATATAGAAAACTTGTACATGTATAAAATTTATGTTATAATATGCTATTGTATACGTATTAAAACAGGGCGGGTCATAAACAATGCAGTAAAATGGCATTGACAATTTAAAATGGGGACAATTGTAACCTTCGTGCCACTACCACAGTCACGAAAATTGGCAATTTATGTTTAATTATTTGTTGGAGGAGGAGATAGTTATTCCCTTATTAAAATGAAAACACGATTAAGTTATTAAATTGGAAAGTACAATTTTAATGAATACTCTGCGTAATTGAATTAATTGGATTTCATCAAATCTCACTGACATATCTGAAGTGCATAGTTGGTTCGGTATTTAAGCTGGAACTGACGAAACCAAGGAGGGACGAAACCCTATTTAACCTATTTTTTCGATAAAATTTTACTATCTATATACTTACGAGAATTTTGGCTAATTGCCATTGTGTATCTTGTATAAGGGGTTAGTGACAATTTTGAAGGTTTAATGCTGTACGTCATAGTTTTGGCAACTGCACTGAGAGGGTCAGGGATGGGCTTTTCTAAAGTTAATAAGCCTTGAAGGCTAAGAAGAATCCAGGTTCACCACGAACTAAATCCCAAACTAAAAAAAAATACTAACAGTGGGGAGTTTCAGTTGAGGGTTAGCTGTAAGTCGCAGGTTAAACTGAG
>JAQIXP010003669.1:0-12662 GCA_034700285.1 Proteroiulus fuscus
TTAAAAGATAATTATACCATTGTGATTTTGGAAGTGTCTGTAATTAACCAAAAGTTACAGAAATTAATTTAACCAATTATTGTAAAAGGTACAGAAGTGAACAGTAGCGAATAAGCCACAAGCTGTCATTCCTAATAACAGTTAAAAAGTGGTGAATAGTACAATTCGTTAGCTTACATTTTAAGAAGTTCTTGAAACCTGAATTTTTATTATAATAGAAGTGGCAAACTTGACAATTTTTGCTTATTTTTTTAGTTATTCTTTTGATTTTTTTCAATGGGAAAACTAATGGATGTGCAAATACTTCCCAATGAAAAAAGACTTCAATGAAACTGCAGAAAAACTGTAGTTTAACTGTACACTTATGAAACAAAACCCTACACAATTTCTGCAGTTTTTCTGTAAAAAACGTGCAAGTTTTTTTCTACAGAAAAGGGACAAAATATTGTAGTTTTTCTCCATTTTTCTATAGAAAAACCTGCACGTTTTTTACAGAAAAATTGTAGCAATGCTTGCACATATGTCAGTCGAGCTAATTATTTGCACTGATCAGGAGCTCATCATTCTGGTTCCTGCATTACTTTTGACATCCAGACCTGGGGGCATCCAGCCATACATGAACTTTGCCGCTTTCCTGCATAATCCTTTTATATGCATTGATCAAGCATTTGCGTACTACCTTTCATCCACAGAGTTTCTCCGTGCCGACGAGTTGCTGTTCCTAGGTACTGTTACTCCTCACCGGCCGGTGTCTGCAAGACCCTGGCTCGCTGGCTTTTCTGTGTATTGGAGCTTGCCGGCATCAATTCTCGGGCCTTTAGGGCTCACAGTTTTCATGCTGTGGCTAGTTCCAAGGTGGCCACTCTGTTTTGGTCATTTTCCAGATGGCTGGTTGGGTGCATACATCATCAGTGTTTGCACATTTTTATGGAAAGCCGATCTAACCTAGGCATGACGAGTTGCTGTTAAGTAATTCAATGCCTTGCACCTTATAGCCGCAGCTTTCAGTTTTTACCTTACATTTGCTGGTGGGCTCTTACAATGTAGTTTATAGGTTTTTACTGAATTTTTTATGAAAAATTTTTTTGGACCAAGCCCCCGGTTTGTTCTTTGTAGATCTTCTAACATGTCCTACCCAGAAGGTACAGAGGAGGTGATATATAATTTAAGATTATAGTCAAGACTAACCTTGTAAGGTGAAGATTAATCATAATTATATGAGCCTACATATAACCCAAAGGGTAGGACTCCCACCTGCCTCACCCTGTCTCCATACCCTTAGGGGTCTTGGTTTTTGGTTATCCTTTAAACTAATGGAAATTTTGGGGCAATTATTTAAATTTAAGCTAAATTGTTGGAAATTAGGTGTTGAGCATAGTGATATGGATCACTACACTTCTAACATGTTCTAACCTATGGGTACTACGTAGGCCTCGTAGGTATTGATTATAATCTTAAATTATAAGCTTGTGTTTCACATTAAAGTATGTTATGTGAATATTTATATAATAATCCCAAGACAAGAATTCCCGTTAAGTTTTCCTTCACTCTTTTAGACCTGAAACCAGTGAAAGGCACCTAGTCAAAAAAATACAACAATTTTTTCCAACTCATGGTAACTTAGAAAGTAAGTTCATCATTTATTTAATGTTATTTGTGATGGTGAGATTTTTTAGTTAATTAGACAAGTTTTTAGACTTGAGGTGAATAAAACTCCAACCCAGGGTGACCCAAACCTATCTGGTATAAACAAAATGGACAGAACATGTTATGTTCCAAATTGTAAATCTGGCTACTTCCTGCACTGACATAGTTTCTATATTTCTTCCACCAAAGGATGCAACATTATTTTAAGCATGGTAATTTACATTACATTAATTTAGATTATATTAATGTATCCACGATATTCTTAAGGCATTATGACTTTAATTGTTAGGGTACATGCCATTCCAAAAAAGGATAAGCAGCTAACCCACAAAGGGGCAGTCTGTGAAAAACATTATCATTCTTAAGAAGTGGTTAAAACCTGGTCAAGTTCAACTAAAGATAGGAATGTTCTCATGCAAGGCCTATGGCACCCAAAATTGTTAGAAAAAGCAGTACCGTCAATCTTTCCGAATTGCTTTAAGTATCTGACCAAAAAAACTTCCAAAACCACATACGAGCCCATCAAAAAAACGAAAAATAAATTGAGATATGCAATCCACCAAGAAATGTCTACGTACCGATATGCAACAGGACAAAACAGGCACTGCACAAACATTCATTGAGCCTGAAGACCAGTTAAGCATAGGTGGTGGTAATTTCATGAATTAACAGAAAACTGGCTTTGAAGAGTTGTATGCAAATCCTTCAAAAATAATTCTGCCAAACAAATCATGAAATGTCCATGTAAATGAAGCTTTGGATGACAGAAGCATCTCCTTTTGTAGAATTCAAGTGGATTTTAATGGTCAATTTAATCAAGTTAATCTGCAATCAATCAAATTTGTAAGGATCTTTCACTACAGTTCTCGATTATTGGTACGGTAATCTGCTCAATTGATTATGGATTTCCTGTAACATTAGAAAATGTCAGTGATCTTCAGGGTATAATAGATCAATTTGGCAAAATACAACTCTGCAAAGGTGGCCCTTCAAATAAGGAGTTTTTTGGAGTTAGCCCAGAATGTTCCACTCTTGATCTTACCAATACGTGGCATCATAACTCATGTACTCCATAGGCATCTCTGCCTTTGCTGAGATACAAAAAATGCAGTAATTTAAGAAGAACTCTGACAATCCTTAAAAAACGTGCTGCATGGAAATATCAAATCCTTAAAAAAGCATTTAGCTCATTTAACTCATTTAGCACCTAATGAGTGCTAAGTGAAAATCATGAAGATGACAAAAAATCAAAAAGTATTACAGAAAGCTAGGAGACGAGCCAAGAAATCTGTTAAGCAAATCAAGGGAAAATTACCTGTTTTCAAGGACAAATACAAAATGTTGACTACTGTAGCAATTCAAAAACAAATGGAGGTCCTCAACATTCAGCCTGCCCAACAAATGGTTACACAAATAATTTTGTCTGCAGGCAAGAAAGTAACAAAGAAGCAATGAAGGTACACTGATAACTGGCTATTAATGTGCATGCTGCTTTATATAAGGAATTTAGCATCTTATTGCTTCATTAGTAATAATGACATCCTACTACTTCCCTGCATTTAGACAATTAAAAAATACTTATCTTTAGTTGGCCTTAAATATGGTATTGATAAAACCTTTTTTAAGCCTTAAAACAGAAGTTGACTTCAAAATCTGAATATCAATGTCATGGTATCATGATATTCGATGAAATCCAAGTGAGAAAAGCTACAGATCCTACTGGAACAAACAAGAAGTCCACATTAGCTGATCATGGATTAGTTTTTCTTTTTCAACCATTTGCTGATAGCTACTCACAACCAGTTGGAGCCTTTGCAGCAAAGGTTGCAACAAAATAAGTGGTACTAGCACAATTGCTGATCCAGGGAATAATGCAGCTAGAGGAAGCTGGAGTTATTGTGGATGGCATTTGTAGCAATGGGGCAAGAACTAACCATAACCTGTGGTCACAACTAGGAGTCAAGAGGAAAGATGGGAGCACTCAAATATTAACCTGTGGTCACAACTAGGAGTCAAGAGGAAAGATGGGAGCACTCAAATATTATTTCTAGCATCCTTTAGTGAATGACAGAAAAATTGATGTACTTTCTAATGTACCTCATCTTTTTAAATGCATATGCAATCGCTTAATAAATAAGGAATGCTTGACACTTGAAGATGGAAGAAAAGTGCAATGGAGCATTTATGAAAATCTTTTTGAAAAAGACATGGCCAATGCAGGTTACTTATGGGTATGCCATAGGCTCACGCCAGCTCACATTAACCTAATTCCAAAAAAATGAAGGTTAAACTTGCCACGCACATATTTAGCAATTCCGTCACCAGTGGTTTACAGTTTTATGCAGAAAGATTCCCTGCAAAGTTTGAGAACGTGAATAGCACCATTTGGTTTACCAAAATGATGAATGATACCTTTGATGTGTTAAACAGGTGGCACCCAGCTGAATGAATTCAGGAAAACTCAACGGACTTTGTATTGCTTGAGAAAGCAATTAAATGGCTAGATGCATGGGAGACAAAAGTTGCTAATGGAGAAATTTCAGAAGATGACTTCTTGACAAAGTCAACTGCAGAAGGCTTCAGAGTATTGTTGCATTCAACGATAGATTTGGCCAAGTATCTTTTAAAAAGTTTTGGATTTAAGTATATCTTCACCACAAAAATGAATGAGGGTGTAATTGAGTGGATTTTTGGAATAATCAGGCAAGCAGCGGGACCAAACGATCACCCTTCGTTGTTCACATTCCTTCAACTTTACAGAATGTTGTCGGTATACAGCATTTTTAAACCACCACGTTTTGGATATTGTCAAGTAGTGGAAGGTAAAAAACCCAGCTTCACACTGAAAACCTACAAAGAAATATTTCAAGCTACTCCTGAAATGGTTAACAACAATATTGACAAGCTGAAAACAAAAATTGATGGTATTATTGCAAAAACCGAGTGGGAATGTGAAGACATCATTGAGCATGACTATTATTAGGCAGAAATTACAGACTGTATAATATACTATGTAACAGGATAGTTTGCAAGCTAGCAAAAGCATTAACCATTGCAATCTGCAAGGAGGGACTTTAAGTTGCAATTGTCCATCATACTAGCAAAAAATTGGCACTAGTAAATTTAAAAAATTGAGGCAAACTTATCCACTCAAACTTTCATGTCTTCAGACTTTTTCAAATGGCAGAAAACTATTTTGCAGACCATTCTGAAAATGTAATTGTCTATGATGCTACAATTGACCATTTAATTGAAGTTTGCGAATTCACCTTTTCCAGTAATGAGCACAAGGAAAAAGTAATGGCAAAAATGCTTCACTACTACTTACTCATTAGAATGTGCTAATATTGCAAACAAAAAGCAAATGCTGAGTATAAAGCTGCTCAAGCCCTTAAAAAAATCTAAGTTGACAGTTAATTAGTTTCCTTATTATGTAACATGTTGAAATTCTTCAATTCTTATAATCATTTTGATCCAGTATTTCAAAATGCTGAAATAATTCTAAGCCCTGATTTTGTTCATAAAATTTAATTTTCTAATAAAACTATTGCCATTAATTAACATTGCATAAAATGATGTGTTAACAAGCTATGAGTCTAGTCATAAAATGCTATGTTGGCTTATGGCATTCCAAAAGTGTACTCTTCTATTAATTTGAATTAAATATAATAAATTATGCTAAAATAGGCTTTATTAATAGCATTTGTGATAATTCTACATAGTACTCTTTATTTAAAAGATTATTAACAAGTACCACAGTACCGTAATAAAACTGCAAATGTACGTGATTCTGCATTCTAGAAATGCAATCTAAAATAAACTGCTCAAAGAACTACAAACACATTACCAATATCAAATATTGTTTATTGCATACTTATGTGCTTTAATGATTATTTTTTTTTGAAAGTGGCAATTGTAGAAGATCAGCTCAGAAGTATAGGGAATTTTCCCTTCTGATCACTGTTAGGCCTTTTTCTTCCCCACCAATCACCCATGAATCACAACATGTAGTGATTGCAGAAATTGGGCAAGCTAAATTAGATTAATTTACCTACTATAGCTATTTCTACATTTTTTCAAAATGTAGCCTTTTATAATCATATCCTTTTAAACACAAGCAAATTTTTATAATTGGAATAATCAAGTATAATAATTAAACAGTGAACATGTAAATATACTATTTAATGTAGATCCTGTTTTTGCTGGAGCTTTGTTACAATCAGCAGTTCAGCAGAAAAATACCAAAAATGAAGCACAACCATCTACCTCCCAAGGTGGTCATCAATAATCCATCTACAAATTCAAATCCAGATGAAAAGGAAGAGGATATTGATGGAGGTAAAGAAGAGTGGTGTCGACATGTAGCTAGAAGCAAAATTATTTTATGTGATTCATTTCATTTTTAAGAATCACTATATCGCTGGGCCTATTTTGCCATTTATTGCTGTTAAGCACTTATCAAGATATGGATCCTAAGTTCCAGAGTGGAAAAAGTAGCCACAAGCAGTTATGGGAATTACTTGCTTAAAAAATGGAAAAAGAATGCAAGATAACCGTAACTGGTCCACAATGTGCTTCAAAATTAAACAGCATGAAGAAAACCTATAAAAGTATAAAAGACAACTAGAAATCTGGCAATGATAGAAGAATTTGGGCATACTATGATGTAAGTATCTGGGGCACCCCATCTCATATCAGCTTAATGGCGTCAAGGCAGGGATGTATTATTCCCCCTCTTTTTAGGTTTTTGCCACCAGGTGAGTTCTCCTCACTTGTGGCGCTGGAATCCTTGATGTAATTACTTATTTTTAGTAAAATGACGCCTGTTGTTTCTACTTTGGGAATGGCCCCTGGCATTTTAAAAGGAATTTGGCTGGAGAGGGACCCCTGGGGCTAACTGTTTTGGCTAGGTGTTTTTCGTTTGACCAGTGTGGGTTAGTGGTTTTTAAACGCTAATAAAATTTAAATTGTTCAGTTCAGTGGGTTTTCTTCTCGTGAAAACAAGAGTAAACTTAAAAAGTGAATAAATTAATTCGAAAATGTGTTAAGATAGTTGAGATAATTGCCAAAATTAATAATAACGGGATTAACTGTTTAGAAGTGAATGATAAGTGATTATTTGTGAATTTGCAAGTGATCTTTAAAGTGCAGAAACTGTATTACTGTTTGATATGTGAATTCTGCCAAATGTTAAATAAAATATGGATTACTAAACAACAAAGTGCCTGTTTAACCAATTCTGCTTATTAGCACAAGTGAGTGAATCTATGGTTGGGATTGAAATGGGTAGTTTTTCTGCCTGGCCATGACATTTGTGGCATCCATGACAGGACTTGTGCAAGAAATCATCAGAGGATGGAAAGACTCAGAAAGGCAAGGACCCCATTGAGGGCATCTTCTACACGTACTTTTAACCAGTTAACTACAAATTTGGCCAAAGAAGCACCTGAACAGGAAACTTTGCAGAAGGGGTGTGCCAAATTAGAGCGTGTTAGTGTGGATTTAGGCCTTTTGGACAGCCAAGTGCTAGACTGTATATTAGATAATGATGGATCAGATCAGGAATATGCAGTTGAACATGCTGCTATCGAGGAATTTCAAGACAAACTGTCCCCATTACGGTATGATGTGAATGTTATGATCACTTCTCTCAATCAAGATCCACAGCTTGTAAGATCCATCAGTCATTCTGGAATGAGCGCCATGTCAAGCAGCAAGAGGAAGTTTAAGCTACCCAAACTTGAATGGAATAAGTACAATGGAGACATTAAAGATTGGCTGGGATATTGGGGACAGTTTCAGAAAATTCATGAAGATGATGACATTGCTCCAGAAGACAAATTTCAATATCTCATCCAGGCCACTGTTAAAGAGTCGAGCAAGAGCTTGTGGAGAGCTTTCCTCCAACTGTGGAAAACTACCCCAAAGCCATCGAGAGCATGAAGAGCTGGTTTGGACGAGATGATCTTTTGGTTTAACGTGAGGGAGCTGCTTAAACTGGTCATCCAGAATGTCTCTCAGGCAAAGGAAAAGGCAAAAATGGCAAAACTGTACAACCGATTGGAATCCCTATTACGGGCTTTGGAGTCACTTGGTGTCACAAGTGATAAGTATGCTGCCATGCTTTTTCCATTGGTGGAATCTTGCTTGCCTGAAGAAACTTTGAGAGCTTGGAAGAGAAGATCTATGGCATAATACCTGGATAATGGAATGAGTGATGACAAGAAATCCAAAGCACATTTAAGCATTTTGATTCATTTCCTACACAATGAAGTGGAAGGTGAGGAACGTATCGAATTGGCTCGAGCTGGGCTTGGGCCACCCGACACCACTAACCAAGCTGCTCATGGTGGAAAACAACAGAAGAAACTAATCGAACAAGAGAAAGTTTTTACGGCTGCCAGATTGTTAACTGCTGATAATTCTCCAGACAAGAAGAAACCAGCCTGCATTTTTTGCGAGAAATCGCATGATAGCAAAGTGCTTTGCCGCCCAGAAGCTGACTATGGAAGAGAAGAGACGGATCCTGACTTCTATAAGATGTTGTTTTGCCTGTCTAAAGCCAGGGCATCTTGTTAAGTTCTGCAAGGCCAATCTTCAATGCCAGTGGCTCACACATCTACTCATTGATACAGGATCCCAGAGATCGTACATTCTTCGAAGTGCAGCACAGGAAATGGGTTACAATGCTATTATGGAAGAAAACATTGTTCACACTTTGTTTGGTGGGATCCAATCTTCACCCCAAAAGCATTGCAAGTACAAGATTGTTTTAGGTAGTCTGGTTAGACTTTAAATGCAATTTTGATGTCTTGGATAACACAACTATCTGTGGGACCATATCTCATCTCAAGAAAGGACCACTGCTGCAAGAACTGCAAGCCAGTAACATTCAACTTTCTGATGTTGGAAGCCACAGCCCAAAAATTGAAGTTTTGGTTGGAGCAGATATTGCTGGGAAGCTGCTAACAGCACAAGTCATCTAAATGTTGTGTAGTTGCAGTTGAAACCAAGCTTAGATAGACTGTTATTGGCAAACTACCAGCAAATAATGTTGCAAGTGGACTAGCTTTATCTGCCATATCCATGTTCTTGAGCAGCACATCCATAACTGATTTATGTAGTCTTCATGTTCTGGTAATCAAAGATCCTACAGAGAGTCAATCAATGGCTGAATTGGAGGAAGTGGCTCAAGCCTATTTTCTTGAAACTGTTCAACAAGATGGAGATGGCTGTTATAAAGTCCACCTGCCATGGATTGATGGTCATTGAAACCTTCCAAGTAACTATGGCATTGCAGAGAAGAGATTGGTATCAACAAGTAAGAAATTAAGTGATCAAGGAAAGTTAGCCATTTATCAAAAAGTATTTGAGGACTGGATGAAGCAAGAAATTATCAAGAAAGTGCCTACTGAGGAAGATCAAGTCTCGGGACACTATTTGCCACATTGACCAGTGTTCAGCAAAAGTTTGACCACACCTGTATGGCCTGTGTTTGATGCTTCAGCTCATGAAAAGAATTCCCCATCTCTAAATGACTGTTTAGAAAAGGATCCAAATCTTTAAGAGGTAATACTGGCCATCATGATGCAGTTCCGCTAGAAAAAGATTGGAATCACTGCTGATATCCGGAAAGCATTTTGTCAGATCAGCTTATAGATGGAGGATTGCAACTTTCGGTGTTTCTTATAGTGGAAGATTATCAAGCCAACAAAAAAGACCTTCATCACCATCAACTTCCTTGAATTGGATATGCATTGAAAAATTGACCTTTTTATTCTGCTGGTTCCTCAAATACCTTACAAGTAAATAAGTTTTCAAGTTTGCACATGTGAATAATTTCCCCTGCTGTTGTAAATGACCTGAGCAAGGTTTAATATTTTCAGGAATGTCATCAAAAGTCTCAACAAGTTTTTTTTTATTGCAACTACTTCTAATTTAGTGCAAGGTATCCCTGCAGCATCTAGTATATTTTTGGCATGGTTATTTTTATGGGGATATCCAATGACTGCTGATGGATGTGTTGACAAACAGATGCAAAGAAGTCTTACAATTTTTTGATTGCAGCAGAATAGTCCTTATCAGCAGGTTCATTGGCAAATGCCAAGCCATGATAAACATTTGTACTGAATTTCACTTTTCTTTGATCCATTTCTGTCAAATGGCAATATCCATAAGGCAATGTTATGTGAAATGTTGTGATTTTAATACTGTCCAACCCAATGTAACTGAATTCCTTGACAAAAAAGGTATTCCTAATAGGAAATATTAGTTAAATTTTGACCAAATAAAAATGAAAACTGGTTTGATGAAACGATCATACAGAAATGAAACAATTTTGTTTGACAAGAACATTTATTATATATAAACATTTAATACAATCACAAATTATTTAAACCAATGACATGTTACAAGGAGGAGTTATAAATTTCAGTACTTTCTTGCAAATAAACAGTATTCATATTAATCATTTACTAATTTACGAATTTCATAATGATCATGTGCAAGGGTAGTGATGCCATTGGGTAAAATATATCTTTTGTCATCAAAAGGATGCAATTCAACTTTATTTATCTCTACAGTAAACAACTGGTGTTTTTTACTAACAATTTGTTTCTGGGTAATTCATCTTTAAATTTACCCATTACTTTCTTGTTATTATCAGAATGTAAATCATGGGAAACAGGGTAATCACATGCTCGATCATGTTTTTCATATCAGCATATAAATACTCAGTTAAAACATGGAAGATGAAACTGTCTGAATCAGTGTACAACAATTTCATCTTTTCACCATATTGAGGCTTTAAGACATCGTAATAAAAACGTGTCATTATTAGCTTTGACATATCCAGAATTTTAAAACCTGTGTAGATAAATTTATTAAAAAATATTGTCAATTTCTAATTAAACAAAACCAAGTCTTCCTCCAAAATGTGAAATGTTTTAACACTGGGCTTCCTCATAACACTGGTTGCTTTCTTTGCCTCAGTTACAATGTCAACTTCACTTTGATTACGCTTGTTTTATATGGCTTTACCAAACACTGAATTCATTATTAACTTAAGTCTTTTTCAAAGTCTGTTTTTGCTTGTTTTCCCTGGGAAATGTTAAATTCAATATAATGTTTTAACCAAGCTCTCTGTACAAAAGCTAAAATTCTATGAATTTTTTAATTTGTAATCCTGACTGAACATGATACTGCAATTTCCGATAATGTACAATATATTTCAGCTTGTTATACAAATTTGGAGCTAATTTCTTTGATGAATGTAGTTTTGGAGTTTTGTTGCATATATCATGCAATGACTTTTTCTGCCATTCAGAAAGTATGTCTCCTTTAATATTAAATTGTTGTGCACATAAGGGATAGTCATTATGCAAATCATGTAAATATTGGGGATATTCTAAACCAACTTCAAGAATATATCCAAATTTTGCACTCATTAAATCAAAAGTTTTGATTTTTCGAAATTCAACCAAGAAAATGAACCAATGGGTAAAGGCTCACAAATGGCTGTGACATACAAGGAATTGCAATCCCAGTAAGCAATAATAGATTTTTCAATATTTGGATCATAGTTGTCTAGATATGGATTGTTTGCTCGAGCAAATCTGTGACTGCATGCTGAAATACCCCCACGAATTCCTTGTTCAATAAACAAATGCTTTTCATAATCACATAATAATTCCAGCTCAATCTCAGTGTACTTTAATGCTGCTGACCAAGCATACATTGGAAGTGAAAAGTAATGAGCAGGATCAAGGCCAAAATTTTGCATGGAAATCCTTCTAAAATTTTCAAATACATCAGCTAAAAGAAGACAGTCTACTTGTAAATAGAGATCATGATAATCACCCAAAGTTTGGCATCCAAATGTATTCCAGACATTAATGACATGCTGATAATTTTCATCAGAAATATGTTCATTAGTCAAACTGTTAAAAAATGTTTCTTTTTTTGGAATTCCAGTAACATTAAATTTAGAAATTTTCAAGTAAACTTCACGAGATTCAGGCAAAAGTAACTAGATTCTGGGCCGATGTCATTTTGGTTGGTCTAAATTATGTTTCCAAAGCTAAAAGAGTTGAAAGAAAGTTTTATGTCCAATACAAAGACATGATGTTATTATCATATAACAGCAGATTGCAAGCAAACTATTCACAAGTCCAGCTTCCACTAATAGCTTGCTAGCAGCATGTCACATGACCAGCAGTCAACAACAAAGATGGCTACTCCTACTGAAATGTTGCCAGAACATGACTATGCAAAAAGGGGAAAAAACTAAAGAAAAATGAGAAATCCTAGACCAGAAATGTAAGAAAGAAGAAGACAAATGATGGTAGGTAATATTATAATAATTTTTATGGTTTTTGGTATTTCTTTTGTAAAAATATAATAATGGAATTAACCTGAATGACATTTGTTTAAATCTTAATCGTAGACTAGGATAAATTAAAATCGGTTGTTCCCAATAAATTTGGCAATTTTCATAAAAACGATTGATTTAAATCTTAAATACACTCTCGGATTGGAAACCTTTAATAATAAATTGGATAGAAAAATATAGATATATAGATAATTCGGTGCTTTTAAGAAAAATAGCTTATAATGCGAGAATTTATTTCAAATTGAAACTATACATCTTTAACTTATATTTACATCTTTGATTTCTATTAAATTTTCAATTCATGATTCAAATGTTAAAATCTAAATATTTACTTAAATTTAATAAAAATATATTATTGAAAAATGTTAAATAATTTTCTGGATACTGTCATTATTAAGTTACTGGTATGCTCATCAATGACAAAACCCTGAAAATTATGTAGCAAGTTGCAGAAATA
The DNA here is from genome assembly GCA_034700285.1 of Proteroiulus fuscus. Classification (NCBI taxonomy): domain Eukaryota; kingdom Metazoa; phylum Arthropoda; class Diplopoda; order Julida; family Blaniulidae; genus Proteroiulus; species Proteroiulus fuscus. The sequence continues at coordinate 12,495 of JAQIXP010003669.1, forward strand.
AAGTTTAAATATTAGAAAATAAACAAATAGTCAGATTTTTATATCTTGGATAAGGAGTTGGACAATGAAATTTATTGAGATCAAAGATGCAAATATACAGGGTGATTCCAAAGGTCATGCTCAAAAGAAAGGGGGAGGTAGAAGAGTAAATAATAAACACATTTCAAT
>JAQIXP010003670.1:0-12662 GCA_034700285.1 Proteroiulus fuscus
AGTTTGAAGAAAACGAATTTAACATTGAAATCCCCATAGGCCCACGCTGTTAAAAGTGTGGACAGCCCCCTTAAGTTCATTGTAATTAATTGAAAAAAAATGCAGAAATCACTAAAAACTAATTGAAATATAATACAATTGCAGAAATAACTTCAAATTTATTTCTGCATTTTTTTTTCTATCAATTGCAATAAACTTACACTCATTTCTAAAATGTCTGTGTTATTTCTGCGTTTTATGGATTTTTAAAAAAATACTTGCCAAGTTATTAACGAAAATAGGTGGAATGATGAGAGCAAGCAGTTGAAATACTTGCAAGATCAAAGATGGCCGCCTTGCCAGAATCTCATTGGGCGTTCCAGTTTCCAGCATGATAAATTCAATCCAAATGAAAACATTGGCGAATAATAGCAGATACAGAAACGGCAAAACGTTTGAAAAACAAGCCTCAAGAAGGTTCACACATTCTCTTAGCATTTGGTAATCTTTCTCGAATTCGTCCAAATTTGGAACACTTTTCGAATTTCGGCCCAGATTCGAGATATTGGTATGCAAAAGGAGGCAGATTAAGGCATAAAAACCGCAGAAAAACGTTGAGAATGTCAGTACTGGTACTGGTATAAATGCTTTTGGAATGTCCAACGGCTTTTTCATCATTAAAGCCGGAGCAAAATCCGGATAAAACATGCCAAAAATTGCCAAAATTGGTGCAAAAATTGCAAAAAATACGCACAGCCACGAAATTACCCCAAATTTTGTGAAAATCCATTTGCGCTGTCCTTTTTCGGTCAATAAGAAAAACTGTTCTTGGATCAGAACATAGAATTTTCTCAGCGAATTTTCGCAAATTAGGAGAGTAACGTAAATCAGACTTGCAAAACAGAAATCTGACAAGGCAATGCGAAATTGAAAATTATAAATAATCCTTTTGCTAGCATTTTTTGAATTTCGTTTGCTTTTAATTTGAACCGAGTAGGCATCAGCTAGTATGCAGAGCAAAATGAGCATTTTCAGAAAATATCTGAGCAATTTTTTGGCAAGGTTTTGTTTGGCAGGATTCACAAAATTGAAGCCAAATAGACTAAAGATGTGAATTGATGGCAAGCATGATTTTGGTATGATATTTTCGTCAGAATTTTGGTTGATTTTGCAAATTTTAGTAATCATTTTTTATGCTAAAAACTTTGAAAAGCTGGACTAATGTCAATTTATGAGATGGGAAATGTTTTCAGAAATGAGTTTAGTAAGCAAATGTATGACTTTTATACATGCAATATTTACAGAAAAAAAGTTTTTAAAAATACACACATTAGATGCATTTCATTATGAGGAAAAAAAATACTAACAAAATATGCATTAAAATTATCGATTTGATTTCTCAATGTTGCACTTTGGTGCAAATAATATTTCTTAGAAGAAGCAAATGACTCAGAAGTAATTAGATGATTTTGTTGTGCAAATATCTGAAAGTTATTTTAGATCTTTGATGCATCAGTACAGTAGGCTTATGAACGAAATGCAAGAATAATGGTTTATTCAATGCTTTGTTGAAAAGTAATTAAATTAAACCCATTAATGGGATCTATGCGCTAATGCTATTTTGGTCTATATAAATTGCAGAAAAAAAAATAATTACATCTATTCAAAAATGCCTGCATTAAAATTAATTACAGAAGAGAATACCAAAATAAATAAATTATTTTTATGTAAAATGCAAGGTCAACATGCACTTATTTCTTATAAATATACTGGGATGATTCTGAATTGTTGCCCATATATAACATAAGAAATTTCTGTAAAAACTTCCCAGAAAAACTTAAAAGAGGGTATTCTGCAGTTTAAATTTTAAAACTGTTAAACCATCTTACAAAAGTTTCTGCAGAATATTTAATGCCGACATAATTTTGAAAAATCTCGACAAATGTTAGCGTTGGCATTTTTAATGTAAAACTGCAGAAGAAATTTTACTGACAATTTCAGTATCAAACTAAAATTCCGGTTTATTTCCAGACATTTAAGTACTAAAATAGCATTCCAGGATATTTTAAGGATTTCCAGTTATCAAAACAAAAAGTTTAATATTTTTTTCTAGAAATTCCAGTATCAAAATTAATTCTGGTATATTTCCAAGAATTACAGTGTTAAAATAGTATTCCAGGACATGTCCAGGAATTCCAGTATTAACGTAGAGTTAAAGACTATTTCCAGGAATTTTATTAATCAACTAAATTCTTGTATTATATATATATATTTTTTTTGAAATTTCAGTATCAAAATAAAATTCTGGTATATTTCCAGGAATTCTATAGTATTAAAACAGTATTCAAGGATATTTCCAGCAATTCCAGTATCAAAATAAATTCTGGTATATTTCCAGGAATTCCAGTAGTAAAATAGTATTTCATGACATTTCCAGGAATTCCAGTATTAAAGTAGTATAACAGACTATTTCCAGGAATTCCAGTATCAAAATAAATTATAGCATTATTTTTTTTTAAAATTCTAGTATCAAAATAAAATTCTGGTATAATTCCAGAAATTCTAGTATTAAATTAGTATTCTGGGAAGTTTCCAGGAATTTTAGTAATCAAATAGTATTCCAGGGCATTTCCAGGAATTTCAGTATTAACGTAGTGTTACAGAGTATTTCCAGGTATTTCAGGAATCAAATAAATTATAGTATTTTTTTTTTAATTTCAGTATCAAAATAAAGTTCTGGTATATTTTCAGGAATTCTAGTATTAAAATAAATTCTGGTATATTTTCAGGAATTCCAGTATTAAAATATTATTCCAGGACATTTCCAGCAATTCCAGTATTAAAGTAGTATACCAGACTATTTCCAGGAATTCCAGTAACAAAATAAATTCTAGAATTATTTTTTTTTTAATTTCAATATCAAAATAAATTGTAGTATAATTTTTTTTTTAAATTTCAGTATCAAAATAAAATTCTGGTATATTTCCAGGAATTCTAGTATTAAAACAGTATTCAAGGATATTTCCAGGAATTCCAGTATCAAAATAAATTCTGGTATTTTTTTTTAGAAATTACAAGTTTCATATAAATTACAAGAATCTTACAAGTTTCATAACTTCAATTGTAAGCATTCAAAACTTCAAAAAATAAAACCTGCACAGCATTTATAAATGCTGACCTCTTAGCTAAAAGTTCAACTGGTAAGTTTAAAATTCTGCATGCAAACACTTGATAAACAAACATTAATCTTATCAAAAATGTTATATCAATAGAAAGTTTGCCATTTCCCAAATGTTTAAAATTTGTACCTTGATAACAGGGTGGCCACATACATACTTAAACGGATCTTTCTTTCTCTTTCTTTATGGAACTACTGCCAGGCATATGCAATTATGCCGAATATTTGAAAAACAATTAACATGAAGAAATTTGGCTACATGCTCGGTGGTAAACTGGGAGTGATTCTGGTGAGTTATCGTTATCTAAGTTCTTAACACAGGAAAAAATGGCTGCAGTTGCTATTTCTCTGGACTTTAATTCCTTTCAGTAGCAAAACTGCAATAAAATTTGTATTGATCTTCGACTAGTTGCCAAATCTTATGAACCTACTGGGAATTTGATTTTTGCAGTACTTTTTAAAGAGAAAAATTACAAAAAATAAACTTTTTCACCTCATAGCTAACCAAATTATATATAGAGACTCGTATCATCAGATGTAGTGGTAGTGGGGCGAGGAAGATACATTTTTTCAGTTAAAAATATTTGTTTAACATTATATTTCAGTGAATTTATGTCAAAAAACATACTCAACAAATAAAACTTTACAGTAAACTGTAGAAATTCTGCAGAATTTCCAAAAATTGCCATACATCAATGATAATAGGAAATTCAAATTGGAGAAAAGCTGTATTAGTCTAAAAATGTGTGGAAAAGTCAGTTTTTCCTTTAAAAGTCTTTTTTTTCCAAATAATTTAACAATTCACTGCTTCATGAAGTACTATGAATTTTTAAACAACTGATGAGAACTATCACTCATAGGATCTCAATTGCATTCATGAAGTAAAATTATCTTTGAATGCAAGAATTATTTGTCAATTTTTTTTCCAGAAAAGCTGTTTATAATTTAGAAAATGGATTCACACAAAGGGAGAAGATACAAGCACTCAATATCAAAGTCTGGCACTGACAAGAATCCTGAGAAAAAGCAAAAAGTGCCTATTACAGGAGGAAAGTGCTTTTTACATGGATTTAATTATGAACTGAAGTTAACAACTTGGCTTCTAATTAGAAGAACTCTCAAAAGACATGCATTCCAAATCAGTAAAGAAGTTCAAGAAGCAGGAAAATTTGATGACATTGTTTACGAAGATATTGACAACCAGGGAAGACATCACTTCTGGTTTATCCAAGCAAAACATAAAGTCGATGAGTCCAAGAAAATCACATTTGGTGACTTGGTAACCGATGACGAGAAAGGTGAATTTCAGTTTCAAAAGTATTTCAAATCCTATCTAGCAATTGAAGAACGATTCTCTGGCATGATCGAATGTTTGATCTTGTGCACCAATATCGACTTTGATGACAAAATTGAAGATCATATTAAGCTGAGATCATTGACAAATGGCATTGAATTATTGAATTATGGGAATCTACTGCCAAAACATAAGAACAGAAAGCATTTACAAATTGAAGAATTGCCAGATCAACTTAAGGAAAAGGCACAGTTGTGTTCAGAAGTATACCAACTAGCTCAGAAATTGGCAAGTGACATTCTGCATGGCAATAAGCTGGAACTAAGGCATGAATTACTCAAGAAATATCAGCATGCTATTGTGAATTACATATTGTCTCCAAAAGCTGATAAGAAAATGAGTACAGAGTGGAAGATTTGTGCCAATTTTGCTGACAACATGCATCTAACTCCAAGAACTCAAACATTCCATGCTGCTTTTCTAAAAGTAGGCAAAGAGTTAATGAAAAAAGTGAACAAAACCACAAAGAACTTGCCAACTGACAAGGAATTCTGGAACCACATTAGCAAAAGGACAGTACATCTGTCAGCTACTTTCAGTCAAACTCGAGATGATGTTGATGTTACTGACCTCCCAAATGATGAAATAACAGAAGCTCAAATGAAAGCATTTTGCCAGAAGTTTGTGTTTGCAGTAAATGAGCCGAATGAGAAGGAGCTAAAATTAATTATCAAAGATTACTTGGAAGAAAATTACAATAAAATTATTCCAGACAGTCTGTTTACCAATGAATTTTTCCAACAAATTTGGCAATGGATGTCAAATTCTGATAGCAAAACAACCTTTACAAATAGAGATAAAGATATGCTAATGAAGTACTTGAAGGATAACTGGGATAAACTGAGTGTAATTGGTAATAGGTCAGATAATCCCGAAAAACTTTTACAGAAAGGCAATTTTTTTCATGATACAAGCATACTGGATGAAGTATTCAAATATAAAAACTCTTTAAGGAATTTTGTATGTTTGACATGCACCAATGGTACCTCTTTAACTTACATAAAAATTGCTCAGTATTTGGAAACCTGTTTGGGTTTGGGCATGTGTGCAATTTTAAATCTAAAGCAAGCCATTGCTCTCCAAAAAAATCTTTCGAAAACATTAGATTCCGAGAAAAGATTCATTCTTGTAATCGAAATTGATGCCAATGCAGATTGCAATGAGGTGGCACTACAATTTTTATCAAATTTAACTCTGAAAGTTGAACAGATTGTTATTTTAATTATTTCTCAAAAGATTTCAAGATTCAAGAAAATTCTGCAAAAGCTGCAGGCCAAAATTGCAGCGGTGCATCATGACAGCAATGATTTCATGAACATCACTAATGGTGCAAAAGACAGAATGTTATCGCAAGAATTCAACTTCCAAGATGTCAAAACTTGCTTGAAGGAATTGCCCACATTTATGTCAGAAAACCTATTATGCAAAATCATTGACAATATTCCAATAAAAATAGGCAGGAATCCTGAATTTGGTCTTCATGCCACAACCCCTCATTACTTGGAAAGAACATTTCAGTGCCATTCAGAAATCAATGAGGAAGATGTCATTGACCACTTCAATAGTAACTATGGTCTGTTCATTGGCAATGTTGCTAGCAAAAACATTCTTCCAAAGCAACTTTCTGATAGTGAAGTTGCCAACATTGATAATTTTAAAGTGCAAACTACTTATGCCACTGAGAGATATGATGCAGACGCACATAGGGTAGCAGTGTCCAGCGAGAGTATATTTACCATTTATGACATATTCAAGAACATTGCTCAAAGATTTCCAGAAAAGAAATTCCGGTTTCTGGAAATGAAGGACAAAAATTGGTCAGAGATTATCAGCGAAGAAGCCATTGAGAACAAGTCTTTCGCTAATAAGTTAATCGTGATTTCTGGAGAACCGGGAATGGGCAAATCCAAGGTTTTAATGCATATTGCCGGCAGGATCAAACATAACTATCCTCTGAAATGGGTTATCATAGTAAATCTGGCAGATTACAGCTCCAAATTAAAAGTTCTATCGAAAGACATTGACAAAATTGATCTGGACTCGGTCATCGGGTTTCTTTCAGTTGCAGAATCTCATTCGGATAAGGCTGATCGAGATCTTGCCGAAAGCATTTTGAATTTGAGAATCAGAAAAAGTGGGGAAATAATTGTGCTTTTTGATGGTTTTGATGAAATCATGCCTTATTACGGAAATGCAGTAAGGAAGATGATACACCTGATGAGAGATTCAAGAATCGAACAAATCTGGATGACCACCCGGCCAAATTATCACGCAAGATTTGAAGCTGTTTCTCTCAATTTGCTTCCCTTCTCAAAAGACCAACAAGCTGACTATTTGAAAAAATACTGGTCAAACTCATCAAAAAACCCCAATGATACTACTTGTTATCGCATTTCTCAATTTGCCAGCATTCTCGTTTTAGATTTGTACATCTCCACGAATAAAGAAATTGCCCAGCTGATGGGGAATGCATTGCACATACAACTAGTTGCCGAGGCTTTCAAGGAGGAATGTTTTCGGTATCTTATCAGCACTTGTGAAGTTCTTGATTATGAGAAATCCATCAATTTGAAAGACTTGTACACAAAGTTTGTAAAGCAGAAATATACCATTTGGTTGAACGATAAGATGAGTTGCGATTTGTCGAAAGCATGTGTGAAAAACGAATTGAAATCAAAGCACAGAACTGGCAGAGTAACTCATCAGTTTTATGCCACTCTTGAGCTATTTCCAAAAACAAATACTCAGTTGCAGATCCTAGTCAATCACTGCAAGGTTGAGAAAAAGCTTACCAAAGAGGAGCTTTGCACAATAGGATTAATGTCAAAATTTGGAAGTGGCAAGATTCGCTTTATTCATCGCACATTTGCAGAATTTTACATAGCCGACTTGCTGGCTATTGGATTAGGGCTGAACTCGGTTGATGCTGTTGATGGCCAGCTTTACAATGATGACAGTGACTATGATGATTCTGACATGGTTCATTCTGAAGAGTCCAATGATGTCTGTTCAAGGACAGCATTGGAGTTCTTACGACCAGAATATTTCAATGAAAGCCACAAAATGCTTCGGCATTTCTTGGATCAGATGATTTTGTTGAACATGCCCGTGCATCAAGACTTTATTGTAGGTCATTCTAGCTCAATAGACCAGAGACTTTTGAAATTCTCCAAGGATCCTGCATCGATGAGAGAGCAAGACCCATTGGGAAGAACACCATTTCATTTGGCCTGCCTTTCCGATGTCAACTTGGACCAGATCAAAAGAATGTTGCAAATGGATGTTACATTGCTGAGCCTGACAGATTCACTTCACTTCGGGCCAATATCTTACGCAGTGGCATCCAACCGCGATCGCAGACTCGAGGTGATCATCGAGCTTCTGAAGTCCGGCAGTAAAGACGAGAACTTTAAAAAGACTTTGAAATATTTCATGGAAAATATCAATGACTTTATGGCTGATTTTGATGACGAATATTACGACAACTTGACCCGTGCCATAAACAATTTAAACCTCTTTGAAGCAATCCTCGCTGGCAATGACCATTATGTCGAGATGTTTGTCGAGACTTTTCATGAAAAGCTAAACCGCAAGAGAATGCCGGCGATTTTCTTCGTCGTTGATGTTGTACAGCAACATGAGATGTTGGTTGCCATAAACTATGAAATCATCAATTTCTTCATGTTGAATCACAAAGGTCCTTCTTTAGGGACAATCAAAGACAGCATCTTGAAACACGGCGAAGAAAACAACATGATAATAATAAAACAAATCAAAAATGACATTTCAAAATTACCAGCATTCCATAATTATTTCTCAAACAGTTTAAATCCATTGCACCTTAATGCCATAAGTACTCTTGTATCCTTGTCATGCAAGTCAGCCAGACAAGAAGTTTACCAAAGTCAAAGTGCAGACTTCTTTAATGAAATAATGACCAACAACATCCACTTCATTGTCTTCGACTTGTTAGAAATATTCGGCCAAGAAATTTTCGAGAAAAGCATTCAGATCAACTATTTTATCGACTTCTTTCGAGATGTTAGCATTTCGAAAGCAGTTTCACATGCAGGCACCCCAAATTTGGACCTGACTGAAGGTCTATTGCAGGACTTAGTTGATAATTTGTCAAATGATGATGCTTTCATGTGCCATTTTCCACCAGGAGAAAATTCCTTTGAAGCAAGCATTAAATATTTTAAGGAGCAATCAGTTAGCAATTTAAGGGATCTGAGACTGAAATTACATGATCTTTGGGAGGAGCATAAAGAAGACAGATGGCAAGATTTTTATACTAAAATGTACTCGAGAAGACCAATAATGTGATGTATCGCTTCATATTTTTGGAACTTTCTCATATGCATAATTATGTAGGATATTACAAAATCTTATTTGATTGTTGGCAGTGGCATTATTTCAGAACTATTAATTCTGGAAAGGGGGCTTGTAATATAGACTGTACACCCTGACGGCCTTTTTTTTGCATTTTGCTATGGAAATTTCTGCTTTTTTTACTGAGGGACTTTCTATTTCTATTAAGGGACCCTAGCCCCCGTTTAAAATTTTATACCAGTAGTTTAAATGAAATGTATAGCTCAATTTAAGAGTTTTTAATATATTAAAAGTATTTTTGATTTTAAAAGCAACTTTGTGCTACTGTACAACTCAAATGGATAGTCAGAAAAACAAATGGGTGAAGCCTAATAATCCTGGGTGGAGGGCATGAAGTTTCCCCCTCCCTTCCCCAAGTCCCAAAATGTATCAAATTGAATAAATTTCAAAATACTAGAATGAAATTATAATAAATGTATTTTTTTTATTTTGGTAAGTTAAATAATATTCTATTCATTTTCCAAACTTCTTGACAAAGATCAATCTTCCTGCATACTCAAGTGATTGCTGTCCTATGTTGGAAATAAGACTTATTTCCAAAAATATATGGGAATATTTTAGAAATTTTTTTCCTGAGATATTGGAATACTTAGATATAGTCTATTGATAGTTTCTTAAAAATAAAGAAATCAATATTGTAGGAATTTGCAAATTATTATAAAAAATTCATAGGATTTTTTTTCTCTCTCCAAATTATATGATTTTAATGAAATTTTGATTTAATTTTCCTAACCTAATCCAATAATCCAATTCAAAGCAATACAATCGTTTTAATGGACGGAGTTTGTATAAAATATGATTATTATTTTCGACATTTCTTATAAAAAAAAATTGGCAAATTTAGGATGTTATATAAATTGGCGAATAATTGAAAAAAAATTGTAACGCATTGAATACAGTATTGCAGTAATTTTGCAGTGAACTACAAATCTTCAATCTATAGGCCTACAATAAACAGCATTAACATTTCGGCCGAACGTTTAAGATTCTAACAGTTTTAAGAAACACAAAGTTTGCGGTAAAATTGCATTCCAAGAAACTGAAAAAATGCAAAAAAAATATTTTTTCTGGAATACATCAGTTTTCCTGCACATTGTTTTATAAAACTGTCAAAATGCAACAATCTGGGTGCAGTTTTACTGCAGGCAAGATTTGCCAAAGATCGAAATCTAAAAATCATTAGGAATTTTAAAAAATGCAGCTCTCCAAAATTATACCTGCAAACAAGTCAGCAAACAAGACGTTGTTACCATGACGACATAATAACAACAAACGTCAGAACTAGGATGATAGAGAGATTTACCTGCTTCTAATTCCATTGAAAACTATCCAGCAATGGTTAATGTGGCTGTAATAGGCTGTGGATTATTGGGTTCTAAAGTAGCAGGTACGGGAGATTGAAGTCACACATTTGAAAGAACTATACCATAACCGTTAAACATCGATCTAACTAATGTTTGTGTTTCAGGTGAACTGGCTTATCATGGTCACAATGTCAAAATCTATGATAACAACCCAAAAGCATTGCAAAGCGTTTTTCCCAGGCTACAGCAGGACAAGTCGGAATTGCAAGCCGCTGGAATACTCAAACATCACACATTTGTGGTAAGTTTTAAATGTGCATAAACAATTCAAACAAAATACTCTAGAATATTTGAAGGGAAAAAAAGTAAAAAAACAAGCCCAAAAATCGTGAATTTTTTAACGAGAAAGTCCCACTTTAAAAAAAAAGGGGATTGTAGGAAAAAGAGCATGAAAAATTATATAATTCATTGAAATTCCAATTTGATTTGAGCATACCGATTATTAAATTAAATGTCCTGAATACATATGGATTTAGATGAAAATATAGAAAGCCCAAATAGACACCATGTTACCGTCAGTATGTAGCGCCCTCTTCTGGTTAAAAGGCATCAGCTCTCATAAAACACGTACATGTCCTAGAAAGCGCCACCAACTGTCAGTGCCCGCTGAAATCAGGGTGAAAATGGCGCCTACCAGTAATGTGATTTCTTTAATATGGAAAATCTGCAGCAATTATTATTATCAAAGCCATAGACCCCGACATTCCATTTTGAGCACGGGGGCGTAAGTAAAAAAATTTGAGCTAGGTTTTTGAACATCATTGCAAACATTTATACAAAATTGCGCCGCAGGCAACTTTTTTGCTCAAAAACACTTAATTTGTAGGCCTATAGACAATATTGTATTTGAAAACAAGTACAAGACTTGGTTTTTTTTGGAATTATTAACAATAATTAATTTGTTTTACATGGAATATAACGTTATATTCAGGAAAATTTTGAGATGGAGGATGTAAAAACGAAAATATTGCATTAAAAGTTTTTAATTTTATGGAGAAAAATAATTAAAGGGGGATATCCTTTCCCCCCGTGGATCGAGTAGTCGGCGCCTATGATCAAAGCCATTCATATTTATAGTAAGTGTGAACTGTGAACAATTTAAATATCCTTTGTTACAAAGTGGGACTTTCCCTTTAAGCCAAAATCCAAATTCTCCTCGAATGGGTGATATTGACAAAATTGATTTTTTTTTATAACAAAATTCACTTTCATGACATTTTTATAAGTCAGAATCATGCATGATTATGACAAAATGATATGACCTAGATCCAGTGTGGTATTTGCTGGAAAGGGGGGGGGGGGGTTGGGGGCCCCACCTCGTCGTGGCAATTAACCCCCCCACCTCCGTGAAAAATTCCATTACACCCCCTTTTCATTATATAAAATCTGATGAAACCCATCACTACGACCCCCACACCTCTGAAGTCCCAAATACCACCCTGCCTAGATCCAAACTTGATGAAAATTATGATCTATGATAGATTGCTAGAATAAAAATTATTAAATAAGTGTATTTAGGCCTACTTTACCTTTACAGGGTCAAGTGATTTGTCTGAGCCACTTGCACGAAGCAGTCACCAACGTAGACATCATATTTGAAATGATAAAGGAAGACCAAGATGCGAAGCAAGAAATATTCGAAAGTACGAATCTTTGAAAAACTAAAATTCAGCAAATATTCTCTAATGTAAGATCTTGTACATTTGTTGAATTTGTCAAAGGGATTTCCCAGTGCTGTTCGGAGAGTACAATAATTGCCACTAGCACCCTTCGACTGGATCTTCAGAAGATAACGGCCCGTATTGTCCAGCCAGAGGTACGGGACCGAAATTCACTGTAGTACACGTACGGTAGTAGACTCGTAGTAACACAACAACACTTGGCAAATACTTTCAGAGAGCAATCGGAATCCGCTTTTTGTACCCGGTGTATTGCATACCAGAAGTTGAAGCAACAATGGCGCCTCAGACCTCTCTGGCCACACTACAGAAAGGTAAGTTTCAAGATATACGGCAATGGAACTGTTTTGGCACTGCAATGTTTGGAATCAAGATCAAATTTCGTTAACTCGTAGTTGAAGACTTATTCGAAAGGATGGGGAAGACCATATTTTTCCGTTCCGGCCGAGAACCGTTGATTTTAACGCAGCCACAGAGGGATTTGAGGATATTGGGTGAGTTCAATTCGATTCAAGGAGTGACGTCACGATAGTGGCGGTAATTTTGAACTTAGGCGTCTTCGGCAAAGCAGATGGTCTTAAGCCGAATCTAGGTGAGGTGACGTAATATTTTAGCAAAAGCTAAAAAAAAAAAATCCGAATTACCGAATGGCTAAATATACGTCACAAGCACGGTACTGGGAATCTTTTACAATTACTGTACACTTGCTAACAATA
>JAQIXP010003671.1:0-12661 GCA_034700285.1 Proteroiulus fuscus
CAAGCTTTAAAAGCTTGCCAATTTTGTATAATTAATCCGATGTCAGATGGGACATCCAAAAAAAAAACTTTTTCAATGCAGTGAATTGCGACTGTGCTGCCGATGGCTTGATTACAGAGCCATCTGGTGAGCACAGTCGCAGTTGTGACTACATTATTACGTCATGTGTTTATTAAAATACCACACTTGTCACGCCTCAAATCGTGCAAATAAATAAGTTTTGTGAATTTTAAGTTATTTACCAAAAACCTAATTTAAATATATTCGATGTTATTCATTTATTAGTGCGGGTCCTAACTATTTAATCTTTTAAATGTTTAATCAGTGAATCCATGTTGAACGTTAACTTCTGCACAAGTTCTCATATATTTTTCAAAGTGCCAGTCAGTTCAAGATAATGTATTTCGTTCAAATTGATTAACGATCCCACATTTTTAGATAAAAATGTTTAATACAATTACAAAATTTACCTTCAACTTCTTCGCTATTTTCTGTAAGTACTTCTTTCGTGAAACTGCTGATCTGACCGGTAAAGGACGAGATGCTATCCCCTAGCCAAGACATTTTTACTGCTGGATTTACAGTTTATAGGTAGGCATACAGTTCGGAGTACCGCTATATTATTGTTATTCAATTAACACCTGGTTTAAAGCACAGTAATATCGTATTATTGTTGAGCACGTTGTTTCAGACAGATGTTTGCCAACACGACGACAAGTAGGCGAAACATGGCTAAAGTGCCTCTAACGGCAAATCCGTTATCCTTTGTCTGCTAAATGCGGCAAATTTAAAAATAGAAAAATTAATGTTCTTGGTATTTATCGCTTGCTAATGCCCGAGAGTTCAGAGAGACAGTGGTGTAGTAGTAAACCTTTGATTGTTTGAATTATGTACTTTCTCCTACCTCAAAATGGAGAAATCATACCGTATGTTCCCTATCATAACAAAATTGTTGTTCAAAATGGCTCGATCAATGTGCAAGCATTATTTATAGTAGTCCACATTTAATAGCAATATCAAATATAATCTCTGTTGAGGATACTGGGGTTATAAACTTTTATTTGCAGTTAAATAATCATTTGCAACAACAAAACTTATTTAGAACAAAATAACCGTAAAATGTTGAGTTTGAGGTTCATTGTGAAAGTAAAATACAAAGTGGGCTTTTATACTGTGTGTAGCTGATATTCGCGTGGACCTTTCTTCACAAGGTATCCATGATGGTTTAAAGTATCGATGAAACCCTCAAAATCTTGAACGTGTAAGTGGCTTTCCTGATAGAAAAATAAAAAGGTTATAAAATATTAGCTTTAATTCCCTATATGGATCCATATGTTAGAACTGCACCAAGATGTTAGTTGGAATTATAACTTTGAAAAATTCACCTGCAAAACATCCTTCATTTTTTGCATAGTAAACAGCGAGTTGCTTGTCCTCTCCGCTAGCTGGGTTAATATGGATATAAACTTCTTGGGCTTGTTATAAGGATAAAGAAAATTAGCGAAATGCTGCCTTAAATGAAAGTACTGAACAGATAGCTCCTTACCAATGATCTACCACTCATGCCAGACCCATGTTGGGACCTTTGAAAATCCAAAATACCAAATGAATCTGAGTAGGTATCGATCAGACTGTATTTCATTATTTCCACAACATCTTTGGCATCTTCTTCCATCACTTCTTCTCGCAATTCCAGACGAGCCCTAGCCTGAGTTTTGGAAAAACAATTTCAAAAGGTTATTATTCTATATGTACACAAACACAATAGTACATAAACTCAATTTCCCAAATGAATTTCACCTCTGATAGTCTGATCAAGGACTCTAGCTGCCGCGTGGTAATTGGCGTAGAATCCATGGTCTGATGACGTTTTCGTAATTCCAGATAAAATTTCTGCAAAACGTTAGCAGCCGGTGGGGTGATTTTTGGGTGGACGTACTGGCGCGCATACCCGATGTATTTCCTGAGTAGCTGTTGAGGAATGCGATCAACATTATCCCCTTTCTTGCACTTCAGACGTTCGCTGCAAATGTAATTTGGGATTTTCAAAGTGTGTCCTATGGGCTTTACGATTATTGCTGACATTTTCTATGCTCAACCTGCCTTAAAGGCGTGCCTGGCTCTGCAGGCATGAAATCTCCAGCTGACAAAAGAGGTGTAGCTGCTTGACTTCTGCCAATTGATCTTGATGTTGGCATGCCTGCGTGCATCGCCATGACGTGTTCAGAAAGCATTTTATCTAAATCCTGCAATAAAACAAAAGATGAGGCATAATTTTGAATTGTGATAATTTTTTACTCTTGACAATTTACTTTGAATGATGTAATCTATGAATGAACCTCATCGGGTTTATCCACGAGAATGAAAACCAAGTCAAATCTGGAAAGTAAGGCGGCACTTATTTTCAAGTTTTCGGAGACCGTTTTCGCCTTGTTGTAGTGTCCTCCTGCAGGATTTGCTGCTGCCAGGATGGACGTCTTTGCCGGCAAAGTACAAAGTATGCCTGCTTTTGCAATACTGATGCATTGTTGTTCCATGACTTCTAGCAGTGCTTCTTGCTGGGCGCCCATTTTGTCAAATTCGTCAATGCAGCAACACCCCTGGTTGGACAGCACCAAAGCTCCGGCCCTTAGGCTGCTGTCGTTGCTGCCGTCTTTGGTCATGGTCACAGTTAGACCCGAGGTGGTAGTGGTTTTGCCGCAGACATAAACGCCTCGTGGCGATATGTTTGCACATGCCTGCAGCATTTGACTCTTCCCCAAGCCAGGGTCGCCCACTACTAAGATGTGTGGGTCACCACGAATGGGAACCGAGAGCTTGTCACTGACAGGTTTTTGGGTGCCTCCGAGAAGCCCCAACAAGAGCCCAGCTTTAACCATCTCGTGACCGTAAATGGTGGGACACAGAGAATTGACTATCAGATAGAATAGATTTTCTCGTTCATGGATCTCCCGTATTGCATAAAGCTCCTCCATGGAGAATTCCATCGCAATACTGCCTTGATGTGCCAATTCGTTGAAAGCTGATGTAGAATCGCTCATGTTGCCCCTGTTGTTGCAGATGGAGTTGGCCTCAATATACAGTGTGAAGCAGCATTTGTCTTGCAGGTTACGGTTGGTACCTAAGGAAATAAGGTTTCTTTGTGTACCAGTACTTATCTTTTATAAATCCCCACACTAAAATGCAATGGAAACTGGCATGCATACTCAAAATCTTATTTAATCCCACATTCAACTTGTGTGGAAAGGAGAACAGGTACCACTATTATTTATAATTCTGTTGGAATGCTGACACTATCAATGGCGGATAACCAGTCAACTATAATTTAACCTGTAACCTTTTGAATTCCTCATGCTAAGTGATGAAAGCATTCGTGGTAAAAAGATGTTGGCTTCACATTCAAGAGATCCTGGGCTCAACTCCCAGATGCGGCTGCAGTGGCATTTGTTTTGGAGGTTTTTAATAATTCCAAATAAATGCCAGGTCAATAGCGCTAACAGTTGGTTCCCACCGATTCCCTTACTATAACCCCTAGCTTTCTGCCACTTTCTTGCCCTCCATAAGACTTCCATACATTGCAGTCAGCAGTTTAGAACAACCAAGCAATTTCTAGCTTACCTTCTGCATTTTTGTTGACTTTAACAATCCCTGTCAATATGACAACATCTCCAGGAATGCAAGTGTCAACTAAAAGACATGATTTCTATAAATATTCGATAATGCTAAAAATATCGTTAAGTTACAAAGCTTAATGTTTCCACCTACCCAGGTCGCACATGAGTTCGCATTCCATCGTAGGTGAGACTCCGCTGACATCTTCTCTGGTCTCATTCATTTCTTGAATTCTAATTTAAAAAAAAAAAAACTACGATGCATGGGATTTTTTTTTTGGCAAAACAATTTCTAGCGCTCTTTAATTTCTAAAACTTGCCTTATTTTTTGCCAATCAACTGTTCTGGTTAGTTTCGAACTCGTGTCCGGGGTGAATGTTTTTCCTCTACACTCCCTTGAAATGCACTTAACACAGAATTGAGAACCCCAATATTTTCCAACAGGACCAGTAAGCTTTTGCTAGTGATCATTAGATAAGTTTAAATTTGTCTAACCTTTTCAGGAATTCTGTGTTTGCCATCTTGTATCGTAAAACCCTAAATGAGAGAACTCAGCTTAGCACTTAATTGCCTAATGTTTGTGTAATAATGCATTTTACCCATTTTGAGCTGCATGTCATGCACCGAAATGCTAGGTGAGTGCAAAAGGGTTTAATATTGCCAACAGCAACAACAGTGCCTTTGATTGTGACTAGTTGACCTGAAATTGGGATTTTAATTGTTCTATTAATCATATACTGGCTTGTAATTTGGAACCTAATTCCAAATGCGATATGGTCGCAATGTGGTACCGCAGTAACTAGCTTTCAGGGCACGTAGGGGCGTTTGCAAGTCATAGTTGACCAATCTTGCAAGTATCATTTTAAAATCTATATCATCAGAATTTTCGCGTGTATCAAAATCCAAGTCCATTTGTTGCTCATCGTCGTCATCGGACTCATTCTGAAGTGCTTCAGATTGTTCACGTTGTCGAAGCCACAAAAGCTATTGCAATTTTTTTTAAATGATAAATTTGCTTCCCACTCCTCTTACAATTTTCGTATAATCGAATTTATACCTGATGCATTGCTAAGCCAAGCGAAGCCAACACTTTTTCTGGAGCTGATATCAGTTCGTCTTTTAGTCTAGGCATTTGTTGGTTTAATTCTGGTGTAAAAATATTCACTTTTTTATGAATAGGAAATTATTCTTGCCAACATGCTGGCCTGATTTTTAGCAATAACTTCACCATAAGTAAAATAATGTGCATGTTCTGCTGTACCTGCATTCGTAGTCAGTTCCTTAAAGTTCACCGTGAAAGATCTTTCTGTTTCTATATCTTCCTAAATAACATTTAAAAACGTTAAAAACAATACATGTAATAAATATCAAATTGCATGTGCATTCACTTCGAAAGCTCATTGTTATTTTAAATTTAGTTTTTACTTACAAGTTTATAAAGATGCTTGTGACCTGTAAAGTAATTCTCAAAATACTGCAGCTGCCGAGTAAGGGCATGGTTTTCTTTATATTCTGTATAATGGAAATCGGAGAAAACTGATTTTTTTTTATGTTAACTTGTAATAGCTTTGCTTCAAATTCCCTTATTGTGTTATGTATAGCTCAGTGGAAAGACAGGTGCTGCAATGTATTTACCTTCACTTGGAAAATAGAATTTCCAGCCCTTATAAGGGCAATCGGCATCAGGAAAGTACTCTTGTAACTGCCTTTGACTTGTGCTGGCTTCTGCATCTCTGTTGTTGTCATAACTCCTTTTATTATTACCACGATTGTACCACCCTCTTCTCTGTTGCCATCCACCACGTTTGTAATTACCGCGGTTACCGCCTCTGCTTCTGTCCATTATGTTTTAAAACTAAACTGAGATACGGCAAAAGTGTCTGCACAAAGAGGCGTGACCTTGTGGGCTGTCCTTCATGGCTGTACGGAGCACGTGACTCTGACGTCACGCCTGGAGGAATTTTTCTCTTCCCTGTTGCTACCATGGCAACTGTACTGGTACCAAATACCGTAGTAAATACTTTTTTGATGGCATTTATTGCGAAAGTTAGACATTCACAAATTCAGTTAGTGGTGAACTGTTTTCACTATATCTATGCTAGGCAGGCGGATTGAGGAAACAGCTGGCTTTGCCTGAAAATTACATTTTTGGGGAATTAAATGTTCTTATCAGTGTATTTAATTTAATGAATATTTCAAAACTTTGCACATAAAAATAGTCATGGATTTAAATTAAAACATGTTTTGTCAAATTTATAAAATAAATTTTTTATTTATTTAATTGATTATACAAGTTGAGCGATTGCTGAAATTCACAGGGCTTCAATGTATAATCTTCGCTTTCTTCAGCTCAAATTAGCAATGAGCAACCCATTTCTTATGTTCAGGGTGATTTTCCATTCTGTAAAAACCCATTAAGTTTAAATTGTAATATAGACATACAAGGTTCGAAATATATAATTTTCTTTGAAACCAACCCTTTAAAAAATGTGAACTTGAACATCCTTTCATTTCTGTCCAAGCCTTCTAAAGCTGTAAAATCCTCGGGGCTCAGCTTGAAATCAAATACCTAGGAGAAAACATAAATTAAATATTAATGTCTACTTGGATAGAATATAATCTACTTAGATTTAATGTAAACCTTATACTTACTTGAAAATTTTCTTTGATTCTGGAAGGTGTAACACTTTTCGGAATGACTATAATACCTTTTTGAATCAGGAATCGCAGTAACACCTATAAATATTCGTATTCAAAACATTTAATCCATGATCGAGATTTAAACATCGTTACAGTATATACTATAACGTAATGCAATTTAATTATAATAACCTGAGATGGTGTTTTCTTGTATTTCTCGCTAATTTGCTTTACTTTTGCATCGCCCAATAAGTCTGGAGCTTCTATTCTAAAAAGTTATTATTTCTTGAATTAAATAATCTGGGGTATATGCTTTCTGGACTGTGTTGACTTTACTTTTTTTATAAACACGCAATGAAATACTTAAAAACCACTCACTTGACACCTCGGTTCTTTTCCATGAACGAGCTCATTCCTGGAGAACCGATAGGAGCGTAGGCAGTTATGGTAATTCCTTGTTTCTTACAAAAATCAAAAAGTTTTTTCTGCTGGAGATAAGCATGCAATTCCACCTGATTTGTGGCAGGGGCAGTTCTTCCACCTTTCATGATACGCTCGATCTGCTCGGTGGTGAAATTGGACACTCCGATGGATTTCGTGAGACCTAGTTTGACCATTTCTTCCATTTTCTAAAAGTAGACAAAAAAATTGGAATTATTTTCTGGAAAATTATACTTTCCAACAGTGTGGGGATTTTTTTTTCCTTTCTGTGGGTTTCATACGTCTTCCAGCATTACGGTACCTTCCAAATTGCTGGCAGGTCAGTTGTTAGATCTAGTTGGATTTCCTTGTTTTCGTTCAAGGGGAAGGTGTCATCATCGGATAGGTACTGAAAACCAAATGGAGTGTGGACCAAGTACAAGTCTACATAGTCCAGTTGTAATCTTTTCAAGGATAATTCCAGGAATTTCTTGACGTGCTCTGGACGCATGGCATTGCAAGGCAACTGGGGAATAGAAAAATGGAATTTTCAGTTAAGATTTTGATTTGGGCGCTACCCAGGATCATTATCACTTTTGACCTATGAGCTGCAGTAGCCTACTCACCTTGGTTACAACAAATACATCTTCCCTTTTCAATTTTCCGCTGTTGATGACTTCTTTAATGGCTGCGCCAACTTCCTTTTCATTTTTGTAACCAAAAGCAGTGTCAATGTGGCGGTAGCCCAATTCCAAAGCTATTTTAACGGCATTAAATACTTCTTGTTCTGCACCCTATAATACAGAATGACCATTACTACGCCTGTTTCCCATGATCTTAGATAAAAGGAAAGAACTCTCGTTGTGATACTTCGTGACAATTTTTTTTACCCCTTCCCTCCTCCTCCTCATAACACATACAAATTAGGTACCTCATGCTTTTCTATTAATCATGATTTCATGTATTTATAATTTTATATATTATTTTTCTGATACGAGAGCATATCATAGTCATAACCATTTAGATAACATCAATCAATGGTACCTTGGTCCCATAGGATTACATGTTAATTATTTACTTTTGTAGAAAATGTGGTTTTTGTGGGTTATCAGGTTCATGCGCGGAGCCACAGAATTAAAAAAGCGAAAGAGGTTCTTAGTATACCGGTATTATTTACATTCTAATCAACAGTAAGTCACTTGCAACGTAGCTGCCAATTATAACTTTTGTTGTTTTTTTTATATTTTAATTAAAATGTTATATATCGAATCTTAATATATGGTCACTGCAAAACAGCGTAAAAGTAAATGAGGATAAATTTATAATGAGAAAATATTTAAATATAACAATGTTATTAAGTTTTAATGATTTTCACTATTAATAATTTTTTTTATGCAAATGTTTTATAGAAGATCTAACGGTTTTATTCGTATTACTTCATATGCATACACAAAGTATATAATGTAGTCAAAAATACTATAAAAGAAATAACACTGGTGAAAGTCATTACCTGTAATTTAAAAATAAAATGGAACTAACTAAGTTGTATAATGCTTACCTGCCATGTTCCAAGTCCAATGATGGGCATCTTCAATCCATTATTCAGTTCGAGGTAGGTTTTTTCCGAAGTCATGGTGCCGGTGTATAGAGTAGTACGTTAATGGCCAGGAAATCGCAGAGTGGTTAAATATTATAGTTATGGCCTGCAAACTAATACTGTAATTAGATAGGAAACTGCAGTGTCACTCCGGTATTTATGTTTAGCTTTTGGAATTATTCCAGCTGTGTTATCAATTGTGTACTTTTCAGATCTCAAGGTTGTGCCAACGCAGACTTTACACATGTATAGGAACTAGGAAATCGATTTTTATGCCAAATAAAAGATTGTTAGTATAGTAGGCTACACTTTGGTATTAGCTAATGGCGGGAAATTTTAAAGACATGGAATTTTCCAATACTTTTTCTAGATAGTTCACACTATAGATAATTTTTTCCCCAGAATATTTTGAAGGACAGAATATTAATCTTTTTATGTTCATATACTGCTGCTTTTACAGATATGACAGACCTATCAAATCCGTGTACACGAGGTAACAGCATGATGGAAACGTGATCTTTTTTGATTATGGTTGCAATTGTAGGCTACTGTACGTGTGGTTGGTGGGGTAATTTTAATTAACCTTTTTTTTTTGGGAAGGGGGGGGGGGGGGGTAGGAAGAAGGGGGGGTTCTGCATTTTACTGTAGAAGCTAACAATAAATTTAGAAAATAAGTAAAGATGGAAGCACTACAAATCAGTTGAATGCACCAATTCAACTGATTGACTGAATTGAATTGAATTGATTAATACGTGTTCAACTGATTCAACCCGAATAGTAGTTCTAGCTTAAAAGTTTTTTAAAGTGCAATAACTTAAGAAAAAAAAGTAGCTGTTTACTTTGTACATACCTGTATCTGTTTTCTATCTTTGAAAATCCATGGGTTAAGGCCAGTTGCACCAACAATAGTTAAGCCTTAACCCTGGGTTATTTTGATCATGTGACTGATTTGGGCCAATGCAAACTCAGGAATGCAAAAAAAACCTAAGATTAACATTGGGTTAATGTTAACGCTTGTTGGTGCAACTGGCCCTTAAGTGTGTTAATTTTGTCATAAAAGACTTACCAGACATATTATAATCACTAACGACATAAAAAAAAGGTGCACAAAAACGTTTGAGCATTTTTTTGTTTAATTTCGAGCAATCAATAAATTTTCTTTTTATGCATAGAAAAATTATATAATTTTCACGACAATTTTGAGAGCGAATGAGCACGCATTGATTTGTATACTTAGATTTGGGTACTTTTGAGGATTTGGGGTACTTACTTGATGTCACTGTGCTATCCAGATTTATTGCTACATGTGCAATTATTGCAGGGATCCCAGTGGCGTATAGATGACACAACATGTATATAGGGTTCAGTCAAAAGTTTAATTTCATAAGAAGAATTTGGTTAGGGCTGAGAGGAAAATTCTGAGGTTTTGATGTAATAGCAAGTCAGGTACGTGCTCTTTTGAAGGACATTAAATTGAATGGCATTGAAACATGTTTTCAAGGTATCTGAAACAGGAAAAAATCCCCATATACATTTAAATATATTAATCAAACATACTTTTACTTTTATTATACTCCTAAACTATACATAATATTATGCAGTTTAAGTGATAATTGATTGATAATGCACATTCTTGAGATCATCATTTGATCTACTCATTTTGGTTGCAAATGTGTGGGTACTACTATAACCTGAGTAATTCAACTGTCACTATGGGTATCCACATTTTAAAAATAGATAACGATGAAGGTCGACTAAAAGAAGTGTAATTTACTTAAATCCGCATTTTGCAAGATCCTAGCCCAATCATGGACATTTTGAGCCCAATATTCAATTAAACATATTTATCCATCTGAAAAAGAAATCGCAAACTACCTTTTGCAATGCAGGGAAAATTCATTTTTAATTTTAAATTGTAGTCAAATGGTAAGTTGTGCATGTTACTGATTTGCCCTGCCAGAAACTTCTGATATTTATTGTCACACTTACTTAACTTTTACTTCACTTCCTTAAAAAAATCTAGATTAAGCAAAACTCCTCAAAGAAACTGACATGAAAATACACATTTTATTATAATGCTGTGACGGATAACTGTAGATGTAGTATAATAATTTTCAGAAAAATAACCATAATCATATTTATTTTGAGTTCGTATACCATGTAAACAAATATGAGTTGTACATCAATTACGAATATTCCAACCATTTCTTGTATTCGGGGTGATTTGCCATTCTGTTAAAGTACACAAAATAAGTGATAAACGTATTACGAGGGTATGCCTAAATAAGCAATAATTATTGTTTTTTTTTAGCTTACTAACCCAAATTTGGTGAAGTCAAACAATCTTGTATTTTTGTCCAAACTTTCCAGTGTGGTAAAATCATCAGAGCTCAGCTTGAAATCAAATATCTATCATGGGAGTTAAAATATGAAAGCCTGTCATATGCAAACGTTTGTTTTGCAGAAAATGTTTATGGTGATAGTGTTTTACAAGAGTAGATTTTCTGCACTTGCTCTGTAGAAAGATGATAGACTATAGCATGGTTGACTATAGTTATGTAATGATTTCTGCAGAAATAGGTGATATTGAATTTTTTTTTGCAGAAAATCTACTGTAGAAACACGTCACTGTATTTTAAAAGTATTTCCCGCAGAAAATTTAACACAGGGGTGTTTAAATTATTTTACAAAAATATCAAATGAAAGTGAAAGTAAACTTACTTCAAAATTCTCCTTGATCCTGGAAGGTGAAACGCTCTTAGGAATGACTATAATTCCCTGCTGAACCAAGAATCGTAACAATATCTGAAAATGAAGTTTGCAGTTTAAAAAAAACAATGAATTTAAATTGGCTTTTGTCACGTCTTTATGGGAAAATTTAAAAGTAGAACATAAGTTGTACGATTTAATTAAATTATTGAATGAAGAAGTGACAGTATTTGATCTTGAAGGTAATATATATATACGAGTAAGTACCTGAGATGGAGTTTTCTTGTATTTTTCACTTAGCTGCTTTACTATTGGATCTCCCAGCAAACTTGGCATTTCATATCTTCAAGAAATACAAATGTAAATTAAAACGATTTTTTAGGAAGAAGAGCGTAGAAAACGCGTTTGATAAATAGTAAAAAAGAAACTGTGACGGGAAGTTTTTGCTCACTTGATTCCACGGAATTTTTCCATTAAATTTTTTAATCCTGGAGATCCGATGGGTCCATAGGCAGTTATTGTTATACCCTTTTTCTTACAATATTCAAAAAGTTTTTTCTGCTGGAGATAAGCGTGACATTCCACCTGATTGGTGGCTGGAATAGTTCTGCCGCCTTTAGTGATACGATCAATCTGCTCGTAACTGAAGTTGGACACTCCGATGGATTTCGTGAGACCCAGCTTGACCATTTCTTCCATTTTCTGAAATATAAAAACACATTTGTTGGAAAATCTGTAGTTTTTTATCGTGTCTATCTATGAATGTGATATACCTTCCAAACTGCTGGCAGGTCGGTCGATACATCAAGTAGGGGTTCCTTTTTTTCGTTCATGGGGAAGTGGTCATCATCGGTTACGTGCTGAAAACCAAATGGAGTGTGGACCAAGTACAAGTCTACATAGTCCAACTGTAGATTTTTTAAGGACAATTCCAGAAATCTCTTGACGTGCTCTGGACGAATGGCATTGCTAGGCAACTGGGAAATAGAAAAATGGAAATTCCATTTAAGATTCTGGTTTAGACGCTGCTCAGGATCTGTGATAATTAGTAGGCTAGTAGCCTATACTCACCTTGGTGACAACAAATACATCTTCCCTTTTCAATTTTCCGCTATTGATGACTTCCTTAATGGCTGCACCGACCCCCTTTTCATTTTTGTAGGCAAAAGCAGTGTCAATGTGGCGGTAGCCCAATTCCAAAGCTGTTTTAACAGCATTGAATACTTCTTGTTCTGCACCCTATATAATACAGGTTGACCGTTACTACACCTGGTTCCTAAGAATAAAACTGCCTATGATCTTAGATAAAAGATAAATTGTGACACTTCGTGACAATTTTCTAGCCTCCCTCCTCCTACCGAATTGAAAAATATCGATGGCTTAATTCAGAAGTGACGAATATGCTATTTGATAACATGGAATATTCGTCACTTCTGAATGTAACACCCCTGTAACCCCCTGTAACACATAAAACTTAGGTACCCCACGCTTTTCTATATAAGTCAAAGTGTGGAAGAAAGCACGTGATTTCTTGCTTGGGAACAATACTGAATATTTGATGTTATAATATTATAATCCTATACATGCATTTTAAGAAAGCTAATTTTTGTTAAGGGGGCTGTCCACACTTTTAGAAAATGCATGCTCCTATGGGAATCTCCATGTTAACTAACGGTACATATTA
>JAQIXP010003672.1:0-12660 GCA_034700285.1 Proteroiulus fuscus
TGGCACAGCCATTCATATCTAGTAAGTGTGTACTGTTTGAAATTAACTTGTTTCAAAGTGAGACTGTCCCTTTAAAGTAAGTAATTCCTATTCAAAGCACTGTTGTCACGACCAGTAGCATATCCAGGAATATGCTTCGTGGGGTACCCGGTAGTCAGCCAAGTATTTTTTTGTGGTGGAAAGATGATGTCATGCAGTTGCACTAACTTGCACAAGGTTTTATTCTGCTTTTCTTGCCAACAGAAATATTAAAAACAAGAAATGGCCTCCCAATTTTTTTCCTTAATAATGCTGTGAATCAAATAGATCGTCTTGGTCGATGTAAAGAATGCTGTCGTATTCTTGACGCCGCTTCATGTGGTCAGCAATGAGTCTTTCAAATGTCTATAAAGTGAGCAAATGACAGTTTTTTAAAATAATATTGCATGCATTGATGCTTTAATAGACCTATTTTAAAAAAAAATATTGTGTAACTCTTAACTTACTGCAATTTCGTACAAGGCTTTTTCACTAATTTCCATTTGCATTTCGCAATCTTCATCGCTACTACTTGTCTCACTTTTGTTGTCATAATTTTTTGCTTTTTTCTCCACTGTTGGAGATGATTTCACGTTGCAGTTTTGGAGATCTTTTTTGCTGTTTTTTGCATCGGTGATTTCCTTGGTTAAACCCTGATTACTGGCGTTTTTATTGCCTCTTCGTATGCTTTTAAAGTTCTTTCGAATATCGATGGCATTTGAGAAAGCTTGCAAGCGACTGGTTGGTTTAATTTTTCTGTTGTTGTTTTCTAACTGTGGGCTGGTCAAATCTGTTTTCTCAGTGGTTTTATTCTGGACTCCCGTGGTTTTTTCAAGCAGGTGTATTACATTGTGTTCCTTTGTTTTGTTGGCGTAAATTCCTTTGATGGCATCTTCTTCTTTCTCTGCTGTCGCTAGTAAATCGGCCTCGATGGTTTTCAATTGACCTTTGATTTCATTTACTTTCTTCTTGACTTGGGTCGGAGATGTTATTGGACTCACAGAGTTGCGATGGGCACTTCGGCTCGATTTCTTGTCACTGGGTTGAATTGATTTTTCCAATTGATTCACCTTAGAATTTGGTAAATTTAAAGCTTAGTATTGATGGCATTTAAGATTACTTTATTAAAAAATTAGTTATGTTTTACCATAAGTTCCATGGAGATCTTTCTTTGAATTAAATTCAATTTTTTCTTGACTCCTTTCTGTTTGGTAGCTATATGTGCTCTGTCCCATTTGTTGTCGATACTTGCAAACGTTTTCGTAAAATTCTGCAATATATTTTACAGAAAAATAGCTATATTAGTAGATTATTGATTTGTTGTCTGTACTTACGAGTTAGTACCATTGACAGAGTTGCCACTGACATGCAGTCAGAAAAGTCAGGCAAATTACAATATGTGGTTTATTTATTTATTTTATTTTTGAAAATGTCTGGCATAAGTCTTTTTATGAAAAATGCAAATGGCTCAGAGAACTTGCATCTTGTTACTAAAGGCTAACATTTAAAAAAAAAGTATGCAAATGAATGTAATCACATTGCATTATCTGTATTGTACCGTTTTAATTAAAATGTAAATAAAATAGGCCTATGTGGGGGAAAGTCATACAAAATTTCCAAAGTTTTTACACTTTGGGAAAAGTTAAACAGAAATGAAAAAAAGTATCAATAAAAGTCTTGACTCAAAGGATTTCAGATGTTAGTGGCAATTCTGTAGGCATATTGACATTATTTATTAACCAGGTTATGAATTCTGGTTCTGTTGGCATTTCCATCATCATTTAGCAAAGTATCTGATCTGGATTTGAGATTCAAGTGTGATACTAGATCTAGTTCTTCGGAGGAACACAGGGAGCTTCTTCTTTGTGGTTCTTGTGTGTTTTTATTTGCTAGAAATTCTGTAGGACTTATGAAATTCAAATATATAATTCTTTCATATATGAAGAAAAGGAAAAGTTTTTTTTAAACGTATATTCTACCTGGATTATTTATATTGTATGGAGATGGACTATGCAGATCCAGTGCTTCTAATGTACATGACATTACTGGTGTTATCTGAATCGAAGGCAGTAGTTTGGATTTCTTGGATTTTTTTCTTCCTTAATATGTGAAGTAATTCTTGCTGTGCATTATAACTTTCCATTGACATGAAAAAGTAAATGTTAAAAATGAAATCACTTACCCATTTCCATGTTTTTCTATCGATTCAAGAACCTGTGCAACGGTTAGGAAAGTACTTGTATATAGATCTAATTAAAAATGTGTTTGTGAGCAAATGAGACCTGCATTAGAGATTATTGATATTGCTTTTCAGCTTACAGGGTTTATATATGGCCTAGAATCGAGAAGCAACGGAGGATTGTGCGAAATTTATATCACAAACAATTAATATTGACAGCTGTATAAATAAGCAAGTTCAAATTCTGACGTTTTAATGGCAAAGTATAGAGATTAGATAAAATTTAAAAATGGAAAAGACCATTATAGGGTTGAATAGGGGTTTTAAGTTTAAAATTCTCAAAAATATTTATATCTTTTTTTTTTTTTTTATCAAATTGATGTTTTTTTACTGTTTAGCTACATTTGCTCATTTATATTTAGTAATTTTTGAAGTAAATGTAATGCTTTAATCTATTAAATTGTTACTTCTGTGTTTTAAAACTTACAATTAATTTTTGATGAGAAATGACATAGAGTAAATAAATTAAGACGTTTTTAACAATGTAAACGGTGATTTTTATATTCATATTAATCAATTATCAGTTTGTTACAATTTTCTGATAAAAAATACTTGAGTTTTCGCAATTCAAAAGGAGTGCAACATGTAAAAATAGTGCAATTCAGATTACATTAAAATGAAAAGGTGCAAATAATTTTCAGTGCAAAAACAGAGGAATATTTGAACAAATTAAAAAAATAATAATAAAATGTGTGCAAACAACAATTTGGCACGGGGCTAAATTATTTGCAAGGCCATTTGTAATTTTTGAGCGCATTTGATAATGTTATAAATGAATAGTTGCTTAATTGTAGTTATTGTTTGTTGAGCAAATATCAGCCTACTACTAAGTAAGGCTAGCCTAAAATAAATTATGGCAACCTGTGAGAATGCTAATTTACAATGTGAGGCACAGTTGATGGCATTTTATTTTAACCAGTTAATGACTAGTGGTTTCTTATGGCATTTCTTGAAAAAGGATTTGTTAGTAAATTTTGGATAAATGCGAGATTTATGCGGTTTTATTTGTATACCCCTCGTTAGTAGTTATTTTGGCATTTTATTTCATGAATTTATTTGGCATTTCGGTAGTCATTTTCAGAAAACTTTGCTAAAGTGCATATTTATTATATTTTAATTTATTCAATTCAGTAGATACTGTATACTGGGTATCAACAAGTAGTAGGCCTATGCAGAGTGAATTAAATGTCTGATTCTATGGGAATACCTGGGATAGGCTGCCAGGTTTTTTTTTACTTTACATTTTTGAAACGTGTGATTTTTTTTTCTGGGAAAGTTAATTGGGATATAACTCGTTTAATCAAGTTAGTTGACTTTTTTAATCTAGGTTAAAAACCGTGATAATTACTAATTTAGTCAAATTAGCTAACTGGATTAAACGGATATACGTTGTTAACTAAGTTGATTAATGGTTAGCTTAGTTGAGTAAATGAATCAGTCTATTAATTATATAAGTCACTTTCTCGAGTTAATTATTATAATTAAACAGTGAAGTTTGTAAATTGAGTTAATTATCATAATTAAACAACGAAGTTTGTTAATTGAGATAAAATGCTTGCTGAAGAAAATCTGTTAAAATTGCTATCTATCTTGATTAAATGAGTTAGCATAGTTAACCAGGCCGCCATAAAAATCCCTCAAGGTGTTTTCAAAATGCTCCAAACCAAACGGCTTCGGAACGGTTAGGCCAACAGCTAGGCTTCCGAAATGAACTACCGTATGTGTCAGTAAATCTCCACAGCTCAGCAGTTACCCATGGTGGAGAGTTTTGAATAAAAAACAATATCGATGGCTTAGAGCACAAGTAGCGAATGAGCCATGTTATCTCATTGGCCATTCACTACTTGTGTTCTAAGTCTAAGCCATCGATATATGCATTATATAATAGTTGGGCTCATCTACATTTGGTCCTCAGTAATGTTATAGGCCTACATGTATATATACGTTCGTACACTTGCATAATGTCATTTGGTAGGGCCAGAGTAATAACCCCCCACGAGGAAGCTTCCACATCAGTTAAAGATTCAAAAATTATTTTAAATTAAATTCATCAGTAACAGTTTTGAATCGGTTGTATAGTCGAGTCAAAATGAGTTTGTGCATGATACGTCACACCCCTATTTGAACCTCAATAGGGGTGTGACGTGTCATGCACAATCTTATTTTGCCTCGACTATAGCATGGCTTTTAGGTATTATTGGAGTGACCATTTCGTCCTTTACGTTTTAAAAATATCAGAAACCAACTAGAATTACGAGTCAAATGAAATCTTCCTGCCCAGAGATCTTAATGCATCTCAGTACAGAGAATGACACATCTCTGTCACACCAGCAGTCTGTTTATAGATACTTTTTACATTAAGACGTCATTAACTATTAGAACAACCCAAGCGCCACGGCGTGTTCACGCGACTTCTGACGTAAATCGGCTAGTGAAGCACTACAAGGCATGTTGAAGTCTTTACACATGGCACCAGGATTGGCTGAACAAATAAACAAAATTACTTATGTTTTCGTTTTCTTGCATTGATCACCTCCAGTATGTCCACTTTCAAATTTTTGGTTTAACTAACTGTTTTATTTTGTCAGCAAGTCTTGGGAGTGTTACTTAGGCAAAGTGGGTTAAGTGCTTACAGGCAGTAAATTGTCCAGAATAATGGAAACCGGCTTTCACTTGGGCTTCCAGTGATGGATGGGATCCACTGTTGAATGGATTTGCCAAGAATGCTTCTCCTCCACTGATCACACTGAAAACAAGGGATAATTATTAGCATTTAATTGTTCACATTAATTGCTTGAATAATTTGGTTTGTCTGCAAATTTACCTAAAATTATCCGTGGTTGGGAATGCTGCATGGTTCCATCCACTTTCTGAAGGTCTGGTGTGAAGGTTGGTGTTCCATGTTGGCTCCGTGGATGTTGCTGTTGTAGCTATGGGCGGAATGTGATGATGGAAATCGTTTGGTACTGGATTATTAACTGAAGAGCCAGCATTTGAGCTCAACATGTTTAGCATCTAAATAGGACAAATTAAATAGGTTCAGTAAAATCATTAGAAAGAGAATTTTGTTAGTGTTGATTGTATGAAAAAGTTGAATTAAACTGACTTGGGATGATATGGCTCCACTGGAACTGTTCATGCACGAGTCTCCGAGTGCCGAATAGGACGAATGAGTTGCTGCTCCTTGGTGTAAGCTGGCATTGCCCAAAGACTGGTGCGTTCTGTGCCAGCCAGAACTATCACCTGTTGATGCAAATGTTCAAATTTAGCTAATCTCAGTGACACCATTATTCCTATATGGTTATCTTACGATAGATCATATTGACTTCCTACAACTAGGTTTTGTGACATACTGTTAAGTCAGATGTCAACTTGCCCTTTTAATTGGGATACACATGTGTGTTACAAAGTAAGGTGGGTAACACTGCTGCAGCATATAATTAAGACACGCCTTATATGGTCAAATAAATTGAGATTGCTGATCAATCATCTGTTACAAATCAATGTCACTCCCTATAGTTTTTATCTCTAGCTCATTTGTAACAGAAAGTTCGTTTGATTTAGGCAATGAGAATTTGATTGATGTAGCATTTTTGGGCCTGTTTGCGGCAAAGAGATTGCCGAGCAATCTGGCCCACTTATTAATTTAAATGTACTAGGCAATTGTTTCACAATCCTTTGTAGAATTTAATATATAGCCCTCTTTATTAGAAATAGGCCTCTACTTGTTAAACGATAATTTTGAAAATTGTATTCCAGGGTTCTCCCAGACCTGGAAAATCTGGACTTGTCAGGGAAGTTGGGGCAACCTGGAAAACTCAGGGAAATTTTACACTTTACATAAATGTCAGGGAAATTTGTAGTCAGTCAAACACCCAAGGTGCCCAGCACCAATGTGCAAGCACTTGAAAAAGAAATTGCTGATTCGGAAAAAAATTTAGAAAATGGTACGTAATTTGAAAAATTAAATTTAAAAAGAAGAATATTTGTTGAGTTCAACCCATTAAAAATATTCTCTTATTCTATGATTCGTAACCACTGTGCATTATTTGCATCACTATGTAGTGTTTCAACCTGTGATCAGTTGTACAGGTATTAAAATATGGCTCATGAATTTCTTTTAACCTTTTTATAAGCTAAAGTTTGAAAGTCAGGGAAACTTTTGAGAAAACCTGGAAAAGTCAGGCAAAATTGAGAATTTAATTTCTGGAGAAACCATGTTTTTCTAAACGAAATTAGGAAAAATTTATGCAGTGTGTTATATGACATGATAAATAATACCATGGTGCTGCAGCGATGAGGATCCTCCACTTTCTGTCATAGTGTAAGGGTTTCCAGAAGTTGGATATCCCATGGTCAAGGGTAGAGCGTTAAAAGCATTCATCTGCTGACTTCCCATTTGTTTACGCCACCTTGCACGGCGATTGCTAAACCAAACCTGTACAGAATTATAAAAGCATAGGTCAATTTAAATCATATAATTTAAGGACTGCAAAATTGGTGGTTTTACTGACAGATTGGCATATGAATATTTAAATTTTAATAGCTAATTGAAACTTGGTTTAAATTAAGAAACTCCAATAAGTGACAGAACAGGGTTAACCAAGAAAAGTATACTGTCTCTTTATTACAAAGAAGCAATAAATAAGGAATTTTGTGCTTATTCAATTGTATTTTTGCTAAAAACTCAGTGAATGTTAAATGAAAAGCATTAAAAATAATGTTCTGCCTGACCATAGAGTTGGGGTATCATAAGTTAAAGGTCATTGCTGATCTAGCACTTATTTTCTTGTTAATAATAATATTCTTTCTTAGTCACGTATGTATTAGTAATGTTAATGACACGCTTATTAAAAGTCATGATTTAAACTAGTACTGAAGAAAAATCACCTGCACTCTTGCTTCTGTTAATTTAGTTCTTTGGGCCAACTCCTCCCGGGTGTAAACGTCTGGATATTGTGTCCGTTCGAAGGCCCTTTCCAGTTCTTCCAACTGTTCGGCAGTGAATGTTGTCCTGCTTCGTCTCTGTTTTCTCTTCAGAGTCAGCCCTGGTTCGGATTCTGTATCAGAGTCCTCATTACCACTGCTGCGGCCTGAAAAATCCAAGATTTTTATGTTAGTGTGAGCTTCTGTATTAGAATATGTAACTTGCATGCAAATCTCGACATCATTTGTAAATATCTGTCCGGCTCTGCAATGGAAAATATTGAAATAATGGAATTTATTTAGGATTTGAACACTTTATAAAAGGTCAGCAACTTCTGTTTCTCACTTGATGTGTTAAGCTTCTCTCTCCAAATGTAAGGAACCTAAGGGGGAACCCCATGACATTACACACCCGAGCATCGCACGTTCTTCACCACAAGCCCATCATTACAAATGACGTGCACAGCTTGAACATCCCAAAAGTCACGAATGCCAATAAAGGTAACCCAACTGAGCCGTGCTTCAGCCACCTTTTTTTCTCGCCCTGAACCCAAATTAAAACATGTACTTGATTATGTTTCAATCTTTGGTTTAAGCAGCAGGAAATGATTCCGATAACCTTATCTTTAAACCAACCTTTTTTTCATGTCTGAAAGGTGTACTACTTCTACGGTCCATGCACTTTTTTTTTGATGGCAGCTTCATTTTGATGTACCTCAATAACGAGACATTTAAGTTGCGCCCCCAAATTGCCCCCATGCAGCTACATTATAATTTACTTTTCTGTTTTATGTTCGAAATTTGATGCAGTGAAGTTGTCAGTCATGTAGGCCTGCATGCATGATGTAAAAATCAGGAAAAATTCTTGCTTTTGATGGAATCTTTATCTTTCCAGCAAGATATTTTTGAAGTTTGTGCTTGAACTTCTGCTTTATGTATGAATAAAATGCCAAATTACTTAGAATGTGATTTACTTTCGCAAATGCGTTTTCTTTTCTGTTTTCTGAAAAAATTTGTTTTAAAGAAAATCTATTTCTGTTTTCTGTAAAAAAGTTGATGCCATGAGATGGTCGATTCACGATTTCTCGATGTAAAAATAAGAAAAATGTCATGCTTTTGTAGGAATCTTTGTACAGCTTTTCAGCTGGGCCTAGTTATTTTTAAACACCTCCTTTGAACTTCTGTTTTATAAGTATGCAAAAAAAATTAGTCAGTATGTAGATTATGATTTACTTTTATGAATTTTGTTTTTGTTTTCTGGTAGACCCTTCTTGATGTCAGTTCTTGCATACCAGCTTGATTCATGTAAAAATCAGGAAAGTCTTTGATTTTGATGTTTTCAAAAAGTTATTTTAGTAATATTGTTTCGTATGAACTTTTAAGTAAACATGTAAAGATATGCCTACTTATTTAGACATTTTAGGCTAATTGAAAATTAGGGGTTTGTGTAGCTGTTCCAAAGTGAATGCATAATAGTGTATGCAACGGCACACAGCGCAGCACTTTTGTGTTGTCTAATGGATAATTGGTGAAACCGTGTATGGATATATTCCATGCATTCACCTGCGCATTTCATAGTAATTTTTAGCAGGGAGAGAAAACAAACATCAATTACTCAAAAGTGGGATGATAAAGTGATAATAAAAAGGGGTTTTTAAGGTGTAATGGGGCACCTTAACAAGGGGGATAGCCACTACTCATCAACCGTACATGCATTTTAATTATTCTTTTGGAATTGTAAATTAATGTTAACCTTCTGCAACCCCATTGCTATCCTGCTGGGTGAACACATTTCAGTTTGAGCCAATGAGAGGAAAGTTCCCCCCTCGTATATACCATTCCCATTGAAACAGGTGTTTCTAGTTCTGGTTCATTTTTCAATATGTGTATGAAAAGTACCCCACTTGTGCGTAAATCAATCACTTTCACCTCGTAATTATACATTATACCAGAGGAAATTAATACGTTGTTTGTTTGTTTAATACCCTTAAGTGGACCATTGTGGCATTCATATGTTTCTGGGCCCAGTCATAAAATATCCATTTATTTTAATAATCGAACTCTGGTTCCTCGCCAAACAATTTAGCTTTTGTTATGATTTTTCTTTATTGTTACTTCCGTTTGTGCGTGTAAACAGCATTCAATGAGGTTCTCTGCCAAGTTGGAGCACAGGTACAAAGTTTTGCATGTTTACTAGGCTTAGGTAACATGTGTTTTGTGTATGCATTTTGTGTTAGGCCCAACTATGATATTTGTTTGTAATACAACATATGCGTGCATGGCTGTGAATTGAAATGACGCCCGGGGTGGCTAAATATGCACAAGACGGCTGATCAAAGGGAATGAGATGGTGCCAAGTGGCTAGGGAGGAACGTGACTTTTACAATGCCAAAAATATGCTGGCCCACACTCGGTGACGTCATGTGTTGCCCTCCGCGTGAATTAATGAGCGACCCCTGAAGAGACGTCCACCAAGGCGCATCAATCACTTGGACAGCAGTGTTCGAGATGCTGGAAAATAGGTGTGATGTCCGACAGTGGGGAAACTTATTCTGCATGGGCGCTGACTAACTTTATTGTCTCTAAAGATTTTCTTTGGGGCATGTACATTATTGGGCAATGTCATAATAACTGTTTTTTAATTCTGCCATATTATGTGTGCCATTGAACTTCGGCAAAAAACCTTCATCAGCATAATTTGCACAGTCATATAATATTGAATCACATGCCATATGTGCTATAGCTAGGGTACCCGCTAGCTAACCTTGCTTTATTTATTTATATACAATACATATACTTGTCCAACTTGTTGGTTTGATTGTGTATCTGTTTTAGAGTAATAGTATAATTATGATAATTAGGTTTTGAGCTGTTGAAAATCTGAAGAATGAAACACTGGAGAAGCTCCAAACTTCATTTGAAAATTACTTTTAACATTGCATGCTTGTGCTTTAAAATTTTTAGTTGGTACGTGGGATTAGCCCTACATGAATGGAATATTTGTTGACCATGCACATAGATACTGAGTTGGGTTGAACTGACTAAATTAAACATTTAAAATGATTTATATATAGGCATCACACAGGCGCAAGTCAGAACAGCGGCGCCACCAAGTGTATAGTCAGTGCCATCTTTCAAAAAAGTTTTAATAAAGTCTCAAGTTTTAACAATAACTTGATTTTAGACCTTTCTCTTTGATTCTCCACTCGGTCGCACTAGGGCGCCAGTAGTATTGCCTAATTCGTGAATTGGACTCTTATTATAACCTTATAGTATTTGGGCAAAAATGTCAACCAAATCAAATAAATTAATTCTCGCTGCTAATTTTGAATGGCAGATTGGAAGCAGTTAAACAAATAAATAAAAATGCATTATATAATATCATAACAGCTTAACACTATACTTTGTTGTTTTTCTCACACATTTTCTCTCATCATCACGCTTTTAACATCCCCCCTCATTTAAATGTATGTTCGTAAACAGTGATATATGAATGCGAGGACGGATGTCCTTTCTCTGATCAAAAAAGACCTCATAATAAGGCATGTCTCGGTTAGTTAACCTTTTGAGTAACTAATGAGATGCATGACAATGTCTATTGGTAGAACTGGCCTTTTTCCTCTTTTAAGTATTTGCCCCCTTAACCATTAGACCCCCCTGGTTGTTTGCCCGTATGGGGCTTTGCCTAGTCCCCACCCGATCACTTTGATCAATCGGTGTCTTAAGGTGTATGTACAACTCATTACACCTCTTTTTGATGGCTTCCAGCGCCTCGTTTGTCCTTTTTTTTGGCTATTTTTTTTCGTTCGTTTATTCATTCATTGCCGTTTAGTCAAGTCAGCATGTTGCTGGACCCAGGAATTCCCCCGAGCTGAAATATTGAGATTTTTAAGATGAGGATCGCGCATATTCATGCCGAAAATCCATCATTTGGTTGGCAATCATACATCATCATTGGCACGTGCTTTTGCTGGACCACAGCGAGGGCCCCCCCACACGTAATCAACGAGTATATATGCCTGTAGTGGACATGTCGGACCAACGTTTTTTGTCAAAGAGGGCCTCCTACAGTGTATCATTACCTATTGAAAAAACTGGCACTGTGGTGCATGGCGACATGTAGGCCTAGTTTACAATGCAATTTGTGCACACCATCAATAATAGCACAGGCAGGATGTAATTTCTCATTTTTCTCATCAGTATATATGTAAAAAAAAGTAAACAATGTATTTGTACTGGTAACTTTTTAGACAAATTTAGATTACTGTTGCATTGATGAGTCTTGAAAATGTCTTCAAGTATAGAAAATTGTCTTCCAAATAGAGTTTGCATTGCTTAGTTTCAATAGGTCCAGAACTGAATTTGTAAAGTTGAGCATAAAATAAGTATTGTCCAAACTGAGGTTGACTGCATACGTGTTTATGTGCTCCATAAAAGTGTGTGCATATTCCAAACTGCATGAGGTCACAGTGCATGCATGGTTTCTGAGTTAAGTAAAGCTGTACACTTAGGGCCAGTTGTACCAACAACAGTTAAGCCATGAACAATGAGTTAAAACACAGGAATGTTAAAAAAACCTAAGATTAACATTGGCTTAATTAAGGCTAACTCTTGTTGGTGCAACTGGCCCTTAATGAAAATAACTTCCAAACTAAGGTTAAGACTGTAGTTTCTGGACTCTGTAAACCTATCTGTATTTAAAACTGATTTATATACTTCATTCTGAGTCCTGTAAAACTCATTTATGAAATAACTTCCAGGCAGAGGGTTAAAGATTTCCAGCTATTAAATGAAATGCCAAACCACGAACATCATTTCAATATACATATACATTTGAGATGCCCATATATCCATGCATAAGTAATTAAATCAATATTTGTAATGTTTATTTACTTTCCCCTAGCTTTTTTATAGTTATTCTGAAAACTTATAAGAAAGGATATAAACAACTAAATTACAACCTAGTTGAAACATGTTTTGTATTTCTGGTTTAATTAAAATGGTAATTTATTTTTTTTAGGTGGATTAATCCCCAAATCGATCATGCAGATAACCTTGCAAGATATCATAATGTCAACGGTTTAAGCTGCTCTATGCATTATCCGTTCAAGCAAGCTATGGCACTCAGGCACATTCTAAGAAATTATTCAAAATATGGATGACAGTTGACATGGTGAGTACCTATATATATTACTTACACTTTTTAAGTGATATATGCAATGGGAATCATTTGTGGA
Source organism: Proteroiulus fuscus (assembly GCA_034700285.1). Taxonomy (NCBI): domain Eukaryota; kingdom Metazoa; phylum Arthropoda; class Diplopoda; order Julida; family Blaniulidae; genus Proteroiulus; species Proteroiulus fuscus. The sequence continues at coordinate 12,421 of JAQIXP010003672.1, forward strand.
TTATGGGAATACGGGTAAGTATATTGCATACAATGTCCCAAAATATCAGCACGTATACAATCCATGCACCAGACCCAACAGTTGGATCACTATGGACAGTATATTCATGTTTATGTTTTTAAAAAATATAAAAACAACTAGATCATACTTAACCTGTACCTATTATGTATAGGATATGACCTGGGGAGTCCGGTTTCAGCAGAATGCAAAAACGCCGAGGTAGAGGGGCCAAAGTCCGAG
>JAQIXP010003673.1:0-12658 GCA_034700285.1 Proteroiulus fuscus
GGGTTAACTTTAACCCACTGTTAAACTTAGGTTTTCTCTACTTTCCTGAATTTTCATTGGCTCAAATCGGTCACATGGTCAAAATAACCCAGGGTTAAGACTTAACTGTAGTTGGTACATTTGGCCCTTACAGATAGAAAAGTGAAGACCATGTAATAATTTCAATGTTTCAATATATGTTCGCGAAGCGAACGTCGGGTAGATCTAGTATCATTAATGTGCCATACTCTCTTGTACTGCTGTTTTGGGCATATTGAATATAGAAGCATTGTGGATTTTTCAAAAATAAGAACATTGTATTAACGATGCTCAAGGCCTAACCTCTCGTCTGTCTGTATTTACTATATAACTACACGTACATGTGCATCCTTTTGAATTGGTCTTAATTAGGAGAATGTCACATGCATTTTTGATTAGCAAATATGTTTTAACAAAAGCCGCCTGTCTTTGTCGATAATTCTCTATGGCCAGTGGGAAGAAAATTTGTTTTGCAAAAATTGTATATATGGGGACCAATCAATTATTTTCACCTACACAACATTGCATTGCAGATGCATTTGCCGCTCGTCTTTGAACTGAAATGTCATCATACCATAGCCTTTGATGCAGTGTAGGAAGAAAACACTTTAGGCCTGAATAAATCCCTCATTTACTCTTCCTCGCCCCCCTCCCCTCGCACCCTCGAAAGGATGGAATCATGTTTTAGGCAGCTTTATTGAAATCCGAAATAATCCACTGGAAAATATCATGGTTGCATTTTAAAGCAGCACAGGTGTGCGTTTTCTCTGTGTAAAAAATGATAAAATATTTATACGCATTTCTGGCATTTCAGGTTAATACACAATTTGTGGTGTGTTTTAAAGACCAGTGGTCACGTGGGAACATTTTCCTTAAGATGACTTACACTTCACCTAATGGATCTTTGCTGCATGCGTGACAGTTTCAAAAGTTTCTGTAACAGAAAGTCTTGGTGGAATGATTGGGTTCTTTTGTGCTTGTGTGGGGATTCTCAGGGATTCCCATTCAGTGAATCTTTGATTGAATTTGAATTAGAGAGTTAGGTGATTCTTGGTGTTGATTCTTTAGCGATTCTGACGATCAATCTTATTGATCACTGATAAGTTTATTGAATCTTGATCATTATTTATGGATCTTAAGTGATTTCTAGTGTATATAACCTTGTAAATGGTTGGTGATCCTTGGTGAATGTAGTCATTTCACGTGAATATTATTGGTTCTTATTTCCTGGTAAATCTTTAATGATTGTGCTTAGTGAGGGTGGGTGATTCTTGGTGAATTGTTGTAAATCTACAGTGGTTCCTTGTATATTTAATTGCAGAGAGAAAAGTTGGGGATTCTTGGTTTAGTGAGTGAGCTATTGATTCTTGTTGAATCTTTGGAAATCTTTAGCTGTTTCTTGGAAAACTATTGATTTTTATGAACCTCATGAATTCTCATTGAATCCTCATTGAGTGGGACTGATGATGCCTGTTATGAAAGGTGTTTATTTTTGGTGAAACTGAATCTTTAGTGATTCAAAGGGAATCTTATTCGTTCTTGTAAATCACTGTTGAATTCGCATTGAGAGATTGGTAAATCTTGATAAATATTCGTGAATCCTTATTTACACAAAGTGGTTCTTATTAAATCTTGGTGATTCCTAGTGGTTCTTTGGTGAAATTGTTTAGGAGATTTGTTACAACCGCTACGTGGCATTTTAGATCATGATTTACATGAATAATCTTGCTCTGGAGATGACCCATGCATCAGAATTCATCCCCTGAGCAAGAAAGTGTTTCATTTATTCATGAAACGACATCTTCTTAGAGTACCGTATTGTTAAATAAGTATTCAGTAGCCTTACATGTTGATTTTGCTTTAAAGCTGTAGTTGCAATTTCTAATGCTATACTGACTAAGTGCCCCAATGGCCATATTAATCGTGCTTCCTTCTATGGAATCTACTCCCATGGTACGTTTCATTAACTCCCACACTTAGTGGACAACTTCCACCTCATAATTTATTAATGTCCACTCCCTCGTCAACAGGCTCGCTTGCTTCCAATGGTGTTTAATGCAATTGTATGGACAGGAACTGACTGCAATTGGGCGTAAAGGCAGGATGACATATTGTGGACACTATATGCATGCTTAGTGAAAAAAAAGTAATGATAAATTACACAACATTCTATGAAATTGATATAATGATCCCTTTTCAACATGAAGTGGGTGGGATAAAAAGATAAAAAAAACAGGTCAATGCTTTTATGTTTAATTACGATCTATAAAAAGTTTGGATGTCAATTTTGCTAATGCTGAAATTTCGGATGTTTAAACCTGTCATGAAAAAATTAGAGAAAGTGACTTCTGACCATTCTGCTCTAAGGTACGGAAATGTTGTTGTTTTTCTGCAAGAATGCATTTTCAAAAGAAATAGGTATAATAATTAAATTAGAAAAAGTAATAAATTTGCAGTGAATAATGTATTGTGGCCAAAACACAATCCCATAATGATTAATAAATTACTACCGGTATATATACTTTTTAAAGGGAAATCACTTTGAAATAAATGGGTTGTAGGAGAAAGAACATGAAAAATTAAGAAAGGTATGGAAATTGCAATTTGATTTCAGCCCACCAATCAATAAAAAATGTCCTGAATATGTGGATTTGGTTGTAAATGAAAAACCATTTTACTGAGAGTATGTAGCGCCCTCTACCAGATAAAAGGCATCTGCTCTCATGAACCACGTAGATACGTATGTCCTAGAGGGCGCCCATAACTTAATGTCTGCTGAAATCTATGGAAAAATGGCGCCTAACATGTGTTTAGTAAACCTTGACATTTCTTCAATATGGAAACTCTGCTGACTAATTATTGTCACAGCCATTCATATCTTAGTAATTGTGTACAATTTAAATAATACTTGCTGCAAGGTGGAACTTTCCCTCTAATTACTAATCATGTTTTTGCTGTTTTATGCAAGGTTTTCAAAAATTTCCATAAAAGTTACCCCTGTTAAATGTCTATTTACACTGCATTACTTCTCTGCATTGTGTGATTGCCCTACTTATTATTCGAAAATATTGATTTCTTTACCGAAATTAAAATAAATCTGATATAATCGTATTAATTAATAATACCCAGTTTAATTGAATTTTGCCGTAAACAAAACGTGATGCATTTTTTAAAATGTTTCAATTTATTTTTTAAATGGCTTTTATTGATGTCTATAGTTGCACATTTACAGGGCATTCACTGATGATACATATTCATAGAAATTTCTTTTGCTAATTTTCTAATAATGGGTGTTTATTTCTCCCCATCCCCTCTAATTTGTACTAATTGAATGTTGTTTACACTTTTTATCCATTTATTATATGTTTTCGGGGTACTTGATACAGCGTTTATAAAGTATTATTATTATTAGTAGTCTTTCAAGATCCCTCTATTCTGGGTCATGGGGAAAAAAATTGCTACATTTTGCTTTTAGCTAATCAAAGCATTTAACGTCGTCATCATCCCATCATCCTTTATACAATCAATATTCCAACGTCACTTTCTCTACTTTTGCTAATTTATTAGGGCCGATCGATTACTGAACCTGTTATGGATGGAATTTGTTAAGGACGTCTGGGACTGTCTATAAAATCCCTTGTCTATGCTGTTGTTAAATATACATCCATAGTGTAACGTGATTTGGGGTTTTCTTGTAAAAATATTCTTTTATTATTGTTATAATTGTTTTTGTACAATTTTATTAGCACTAGATTCAGTGTTTTTAATAGAAAGTTAATAAAGCAATGTAATGTATTAACCTCGTATTACAAGAAAATGGAAATACAGTTATAGCATTTTGAAAAAAAAAATTTAGTGCATTAATTAATGAAATATTCAAGAGAAAATTTTGTAGAAAATAAAATAAATGAATTTAAGATTTTAAAAAATTAGAAATAGTTTGAAATTTCCATGAAGCTACAAATGTAAATCAAGATAAAATTCGTGGAGGTTTATTATAGGGATCAGTTACAAATGTTACACGTTAATAATTTATTTTATTTATAAATTTATTATTAACAGGGACTATGGATTAATTCGATTATAGTTAAATGGTGATGTCACTTTCTGCAAGAAAAATTAATGAGACTATTTATGGATTTCCCAAAATTTCACAACCATGTTCTGTCTAATAATTTAAAAAAATAATATTTAAATATTTTTAATTCAGCAACAAAAGAATGACATCATCAGGCAGCAGGTACCCATTATGCTCGATAATGCACACCCTCTCGATAGCATGATAAGGCACTGCCTCATGACGTGTTTTAAAAATCACCAACAGAGTCCATTTTCCGTATTTCACTTTTCTTAAATTACTAGACAAAACAATGTTATATTGTTATGGCATTTTTTTAGGAAATAGGATTGAATTAAGTAAATCTGTATATTTGGAAATAATTAGAATGGCACACGTGTTAACAAAATATTATTTTGTAATAGTAATAACTTAATAATAAGTTATAAAGCAATGCTAGTGTCATTCAATAAGAAAGCTCAGCCTTGTTTTCTATATATGATAGTATAACTTGTATGATTTTTAGCTTTTGTTACACTAAATATCATATTCTGAATACTGTTGTCGTGCTGATTTTACAACCTTTAATCATGTAGCTCTAATAGACACGTTTGCATGCTTTCACTTATGTTGAACATGATCCTCTTCACATAAAATCACCCTATATGATCCTTGCAAATGGTGAGACGGTTGGAAATAGTGATATTTCTCTTACAATGATTATAAAAAATTTTCTGTTACATGTTATAAGAAAATAAGAAAAAAAAGCGACCCCTTAGAACCCCTTGCCATGTGAAATAGCCGATGGGAGGACCAAACTCACTCGCCTGTGAAATTACTAAGCAACTGAAATCAATTCCTGTCATGATGGCTTCTTATTCATAAGGGTGTCCTAAGAATCAGGAAGGATTAAGGGAAAGTCTGGGCGATCTGCCATGGAAGGGAAATGTTATTTTTTTTGCTGAGCAGTTTTTTTTTCTGGTTATTTGCACACAAACACTTTTTGTTATAGAACCAATATATATGCTATGCTGGCATCAGTGTTTCGTGTAGTATAGTTAGGGAAACATTGATTGTCCTTGATCCAAGATATATCCTGTTGACTTTGTGGGGGTGACTGTAATTTTCCCGGAAGTCGTTTGTATTTCTTTATTTTAACTCCTCTTTTTAACTAGTCTTGGGTGAATCCAGGAAAGGTTATTGGGGTAAGACAAATTGTTAATTATTTCAAAATATATTCAAATTAATAATTTTCAGTGTTTTTCGTGGTATTTATTGTCAAAGATTAAATCACTAAAACAACTTTTGTTTATGAAACGAGTGCATTACAGAATACAGTGTGACGTCATTTAGCATAACTTGCGCATTCAGTAACAGCGAGTTTGTTAGCATTTGAACAGGGTAAACCATATTTATTAACGTATACATTTTTAACCACTTTTGTATGAACATCTTTTATACTCATCAATTAATACTCCATTATCCAGCACGGTGTATTCTGGAGAGTGGTTACATTGTTAATTTTTTGACACTTGAAAAATAGCTGGCGAAATGAGGTGTATATATTGTTGGAGGTTTGAATATTGTTTTGAGTTGAGACTGCAAATTGGCTCGTTAATTTAATTAGTCCGGAGTGTGGGTGCCACCTTTAAAACAATGTATATAGATCGTTCAACTGTATATATATATAATTCAACATTTTTGTGTGTGGGAGGTGGGGTACTTGTTTTTATAACAGTTGCAGGAAAAATAAGTCTCAAGAGATTTACAAATTGTGAATATAGTTTCATAATTATATGGCTTGTTGCATGCAGGGTATATTATAGACGAGCATATATATGGTGAATAAAATCATGAAGATTTTATGAAAAACTCATAAAAATCTGATTTTTTAAAAGTAAATCTTAATTGATTTAAAAGGGCAGCCTCACGGTTTTCAAAAAGACTATATATAATTGCTATAGGCACCATTTTACTGTATCAGGATAATCAATTTGGCTTCAACTTTAATTTCCCTATATAAAATCTATGGAAATTTTCAGAGTTATTTCCATATTGGATAAGAATCATTTGTTGAATAGTAACTATATGTACAAATGATTCATTAGTTTTGTTTTATATATATCCCAATTTCATTTTATAGTTATTTACAGTAAATTATTGATAGATTTTTAAATTTAACATATAGGGACAGTATACATTTTTCTGATATTTTCTTGAATTTCCTGTTCATAAGTATAAGACTTAAAATAAGTATAAGATCATTGTTAGTATAAGCCTTCCAATTTTTTTTTATTTTTTTGACTTAAATTCAAGATTAATATTAGTCTAGCCTGATGTGGGCTTTGTCATATATGTTTTATACATTAACCCATCGTCAAATAGTAAAAATATCCTGTCTGGGCAATATACAATTCCAAGGAAAAATTTGATATTTTTGTTTTTGTTGAGTTTTAAAAGTCAAAACATCTTTCTGTGTTTTTCTATGGATACACATTTTGGGAAATTATATGGGCTTGCTCAGGTTGAATTCAGTGGTTGTCATGGTGCACGTATATGTAATGCAAATTTTATTAGAGAATCGTTGCTTTTGTGCAACTGAATCGATGCTTAAGGACGAAAATGTTATTTTCTCAATATAAGGTTAGGAAAATCTACGGGGAAAAAAATTGGGTAAATAATGATATAAGATGGCGTGGAAAACAAATGGGACTCGTACATTTGCCTTAATGTGTTTATTGACCAAAACAGACTGAAGAGAAACGGTTTGTGGGAATGTCTCCTGAATGTTCAAGACTAATCTTGGGCTGCATGCTGAATCCTATACTCGTTAAAGTGGACAGATTGTCCTTAAAGGGATTGTCCCACTTTGTATAACAAGTGATATTTAACTATACTAGATATGAATGACTGTGGCAATAATAATTGCAGCAGTTTTCATATTGAGCAAATCACGACGTTTACCAAATGCACGTTAAGGAACCATTTTTATAGATTTCAGCAGGCATGGACAGTTGGTGAAGCCCTCTATAGTACATGCATGTCTACGTGTTTCATGAAAGCTGATGCCTTTTATATGGTAGACGGCGCTACATACTGTCAGTAAAATGGCGCCTATACTTGGGCTTGGCATTTTTAACCACATCCATGTATTCAGGACATTCTATTTATTGATTGGTAGACTCAAATCAAATTAGAATTTTCATGAATTTAATGGAATTTTATGATCTTTCTCCTAAAACCCACTTCTTTTAAAGTGTGACTTTCCCTTTAAGGAATTTTACAAAGTTTATTCCTACGCGTTCGAGTCTTTTGACTAGTTGACTAGTTAACGAAATTTAATTTTAATTTGATAAAATCTAATATTATAAAAATTAATATAGGGTATAAATTCTTTTAATGGTTTTTATTATTTAAAAATCTTGCATTTTGCATCAAAATCAGATGGTAAGAATATTGGCACCATTTAAATTGATTTTCCACGCGGAAATTATGTATTATATATTTAAAATGAGTTTCGGTTTTGATATTGGCAAGTCTGCAAGTATAGGGTTAGCTTTAATCGTGATATTGCATGGTGCTAATGATGTCTGTTGTATAGAAGATAAATAACCTCTGCATTATGTAATTTCAAAATGTTTTTCAAACGTGATTCATGACAGTGTTAAAATGCCATGAAATTCGAGGAATTTTGTACTCTCATAACTTTTTCTTATAGAGACATTGATATTCCACACATGATTTATTGTTACATTTTTAAAATTGTCTCGGGAGGCGTGGGTAGAACAACTATAAGATGATACTCAACGACTAGTTAAGCTACATTGTGTGGGATGGTTCTTCCCTCATGTATGTGTGCTTGTAAAGATCATTATGAATGTCATCTGAATTCATCAGAATAAAGCTTAAATTGTAGCCTGTATACCCCGTGTATGTTTTTAAACATAACATTACCAGTGCCTCAGTGGAATATGCAACTCCCACGCAATGTAGCTCTTCCTCTATTTCTTGCTCCAAATTTTGTGTGGGATGCGATGAAAAAGTAATCTGAATCAAATACATCTCTCCAGGCAAAGAAATACATATTAAATGGAAAGTAGTGTCTAAATTTATGTGGGATTTTCTGCATTGGTTATGCAGGTATATCTTAACCTTTAAGTTGATGACGTCATGTTTTTTTAAAAAAAATAGCATTACCAATACAGTGAACACATCATATGTTAGAAAGTCAAAATAGTAATTACAATAGCGAGTTCTTCTTACATGTAAATATTAAATATGATGCGAGCGTAATTAATTAAAGGGAAAGTCCCACTTTGAAAGAAGTGGATTGTAGGAGGAAGAACGTGTAACATTATAAAATGTTAGAAATTTTAATTTGATTTAAGCCTACCAATCATTAAATAACATGTCTTGAATTTGGTTGGAAATACAAAGCCCAAATAGGCACCATTTTACCCACACTTTGTAGCGCCCTCTACTGGATAAAAGGCATTTGCTCTCATGGAGCATGTACACATGCATGTCCTAGAGGGCGCCACCAAACTGTTCGTGCCTGTTGAAATTATGGAAAAATGGCACCTAACATTTATTTGGCAAACGTCGTGATTTCTTCAAAATGGATACTGTCGCAATTATTATTGTCAAATGCAGCCATTCATATCTAGAAAGTGTGAACAACTTAAGTATCACTTATTACAAAGTGGAACTTTCCCTTTAAGAACCTTAAATGAGTAACGGGTAATTAAGAAGGAAAATAAATGAAAATGATACCATTACAAATTATTATGAAATTAAATTGCAATTGAAATGGTATGTTTTATTTTGTTTTCATTAATTCAGTTTAATTAACTATTAATTTTCTTTAACAAATAATTGATATTGTACATGTATATGAAGTCAATGTAAGTTACATATTCACTTGTTTCTACTTGAGTTTTTATTCACAATTTAAAATGTATCAACCACAGATTAGTTTTTTTAAATCAGAAAACTTGTTATAGTTGCTGGTGAACGTTTGTTAACTGTGAAAGGTGACGTTACATAACCAGCAGTACTGATAACCAGTGATAAACTTTTAACTAGCTGCATCCCTTATCACTAAAACTCCAATTGAGATATATGTGTGTGGAGTGTTATTTCCTGTAAGTTGAAGGCTCTCAAACTTTCTGGAATGTATTTGTATCTGTTAAGAAAGGATGGCTTCTGCATGCCTAGGTTAGTGACTTTTCACCTGGGTGAGGTCATTTGGGTTTTTCTTGTCTGTCATTGGTAACCTCATGCATGGATGCATGAAAAGGGGCTCATTTCCAAGAAATCTTTTGTTTTTATAGTGATGAAGCAGGTGAAATGTTTATTTAGGGAATTTGAAAATATCCATACTCCTTTGAAGCACTTCAGATAAAACAACATTGTGGCTGTGTAATACACTCTAGATATATGTAAATAAAGATAGGAAAATATATAGGCCTCGTAAATATCCATTTAAAATACCAACTTCCATCTTATTAAGGTGATACAGACCGTAAACTTTGCGTTTGATGGATGCACACACTCCACACTAATGCCTGTATAGTCTTCCAAATTTTATTTTACTTTTACTCAAGATTGCATCTGCATGCATAAAGGCAATGCATTAACAACTGAATTGCAGGCTTCACATTTATTATAATGTATACCTTGATGCACACGTTAGTTGGAGGAAGGAGGACTATAATAAAGCCCTCAGTTTAAAAACAAAATCCAAATCTATCGAAATAAGATTAATGGGAAAAAATATAGCAATACTTATATGGAAAGCTGGACTAAGATACCGCATTCAACATCAGGGTTTTATGTATCGAAAAACTGTGCTAAAAATCATGTTTGCTATTTTGTAAATATGCATGGCCATTGTCTTGAAAATGAGTGGATTGAAACTTGTTTTTATGCCTTGCAAGAGAAAAATGAACTATTTATGTGATAAAGCCCGGAGGAAAAAACTTTACACGAAAGAAAAACCTTAGGTTGAGGGAGCAAAGTCCCCCTTCCTCCCCAATACCGAGTTGTATATATATGATTTATTATTGTGTAACATTGATACAGGGATGCACATATGCTTGCATTGATCTGTTTGTTTTGAACATGTTATGAGGTAATTCAAATTACATTTTTAACTAGTTTCATCATTTTGAAACTGAATATTCAAACTGCATACAAGTGATTTGTAAAAGTAATTCAAATTCCTAATCAAACTTCTGACAGGTTCTACCAAGCATATAAAGGTTGTATTAGATGATCATCAAAAGTCCATTGAATTGTGTGTTAAATTAAATATTGCCAAATTTCTCTGTTTTTATAGGGTGATCTTCCCCGTCAAATCGATTCTCGGTTAATTACTGTTTTTTACAAGTAATTGATTCCTAATTCAGTTACTATAAATAAGTAAATTTTATCTCAGAAGTTGGTTTTGAATATAAGAAAATTAATATTATCATCGGGACTAATTGCAGTAATATATAGTTTGCTTATAGAGAATTTTCATGTTATCATATACCTAAAGGTTGTCAGAGATATTCTGAGGTGAATGTCATTGATGAAATGCTGTGTATATAGGCCTACCTCTTATATTCTTGAATATAGACCTACGAGTATGTGTAGCATTGTGAATGATTCGCCTGTCGATTTGAATCCTCACAAGGGAAAAAGACTAAGAATCTAATTTTGAAACTTGTGCAAAAGCATCCATGTAAGGAGTTTAGCACTTTATACACTCATAAAGCAGCTTTTTCACTATGAAATACAGTTCATAGACCTATACCGCTACCGAACTACGATTTTGCTACAAGTAATTCATAATGTAAAAGTTTCTATAATGCTCTTACAGTGGATGTTGCATCATTTAAATCTTGAATTACATCGGCATTATTTATTATATGACAAAAACCTACATAATTTTTGCAGTTTTTTTGTAAAAAACGTGCGAGTTTTTTTTTCTGCAGTTTTTCTGCATTCTTTCTGCAGTTTGTTTATCACTAATGTGGAAAAACTGCAGAAAAACTGCAGAGAAACTGCAGAAAAAAAACCTTGCACGTTTTTTTACAGAAAAACTGCAAAAATTATGTAGGTTTTTGTTTCATAAACTTCCAGAAAAACTAGTTTTTCTGCAGTTTAAGACTGCAATTTATTTTCATTGGGCAGTTGGTGACGCCCTCTAGAACAAGCATGTCTATGTTTTCCATGAGAGCTGATGCCTTTTTATCCAGTAGATGGCGCTACATACGGTGTGTAAATGGCGTCTATAAAGGCTTCACATTTTCAACCAAATACATGTATTCAGATAATTTTATTTATTGATTGGTGTGCTCAAATCCAATTGCAATTTTCGTGCCTGTCCTAATTTTTCATGAGCTTTCTCCTACAGCCAGCTTCTTTCAAAGTGGGACTGTCCCTTTAAACTGCGACGTGTGAATGCTTATAGTAGATGGACACCCTGTAAATATGTAATCAATGTGCCCAAATTGCATTCAGCTTGTAATAATAAGAGCGCATGCGTGGTAGACTGTAGTGAGGTGGCAAAATGAAGATAAGATTGGTGGGAGTGAGATAGGAGGTCCTAATAAAATTGCTACGTGCATGTGGCATGGTTATATTTGCCCCTCTGATTAACTGAGGTTCTTGACATTTGGCGAGTGGGTTATCAACATTGTTATAATTATTAGGAACAACCTTTCATTTTTCCCCTTGCTTTTCTCCCCATTATACCGTTGTATTTCTGCCTCCGGAATGATGCTCGTATATATTATGGCATTGTGCAATGTTTGGTTACTTTTATGATAACACGTATAAGCTACTGTTACGTGTTTTGCCATATCATTTCCCTTTTGCTGTTTTTTTTTCTCTCTTTTCTTTTTCTTCTCCTTTCGTTTTACTATTTTTCCATTATGTATTCCCTGCAAACACGTTCTGTATGCTTTCTCATTCCCTTCAGAGATGATGGCAAAATTAATTTAGAGCAAAACCTAAGAACTGGGATGGGATAGATATAGAAGTAAATGGCTTAAGGAAAACACGCTCATAGATTTGCCTCGTTATTATCTCGTTATTTTGAGTTCAGAATTTGTATGTATAAGCGTTTTATGTTAAATGAAATATAAATAGAGAACGTGATGGCATATTGTATAGCTGAAATGGTGGCTTCAGTGTGTTTCCTTATACATTTCTCCTATCACTGCAATAATGCCTATTAAGTCACCTGCCATCAGCTCGGCTAATGAAGTAAATTCCAAAATGGCGCCTTAGAAATCAAATTTTCTACTAATTTTAGCAGCACTTTATAATGGAAATATATAGCCTGTCCCCTTCCAATTCTTCGATGCAGATTCATAAATGTAAATGTCACTGACTGGGCATCTTGCCACTTCTCCCCCCCCCCCCAACCCCCCAATATTTTCTGGAATTCGACATCTTTGCTAGGGTTTTCTGTCCATTTGAGTTGAATTGGAAAATAAGGATATAGGATGCTTTGACAGTTAAAGGGACAGTCTCACTTTGAAACAAGTTGGTTTTAATAAAAAGAGCGTGAAAAATTATAATTAAAATGGA
>JAQIXP010003674.1:0-12654 GCA_034700285.1 Proteroiulus fuscus
GCCATAGATGCAAGATATAGCCAGTGGTGCCATTAAAAGGGAGTATTTTGGTTAACAGGGCTTGTGAAACATTGCTGTGCAGAAAACTCGGTAAAATGAGTAACCACTTTCACGATAGAATAGAAATTAAAATTTGCGTTGCAGAGCAAATCTGGTTTCAGCGTTGAAAATACTGGGAAGTAATGAGCAAAATAAAAAAAAATTATTGAAATATCTCAATAGATCACTGAGATATTGTACGCCAAACTTGAAAAATATTTTACGGAGAAAATTTAGCATGGCAAAAACTACCACCATGGTCACTTTGGATGGCTTTTGTGATAAAACCACTAATCACAGCACATTCATACTTTGCATTTCTTTATGATATATGTCTAAGAACATTTAAGCCAATTTTAAACAAATTCTGAGATGGTGACCCAACTGGCTCTGAACCAGTTGGCATGGAATGACTCATTAGACAAACATGAGGTTCAGTACATAGGTTAGGTATATATGTACCTTGACAAAAGGGGTCCCATTCTGCCATTACAGTTACATTTTGAGAAAGGAACTCATTAAACTGATTGTCAAAATAGTTCCCATTACTCCTGCCCATAACCTAATTGAAATTGGACCCAATTAGGTCTTATTTAATGGGAATTGTGGTTAAGAAACAATGGCCCAACTAGTGGGTCTAACGTTGGTTTAGAAGGACATATATATATATATGTATATTTTTTATTTTACCTAATCCGGGCTACGAGCTTGTTGCTCTTTAGTCCCCTCTAGGGAAGGAGGAAGGAAGGTGGGAGGGTACATGGGGTCATGGCCAACTAATAGGAACTGCCCCAGCATTCACCTTAAAGGACCATGGAAACCACAAAAACCAATTCAAGACAGCCATCCTTGGGAATTGAACCCAGGTCTCCCAAATACCAGGCGGGAGTGTTAACCACTACACCACCTTAGCTCAGTTATTCCATAAGTTCGAAATATGGGTAGGGGGAATGGGGTGTGGCTACTGGTAGGTGGAAATGGATCCAGTAGCAAAAAAACCCAGCATTTGCTGTCACCGGGGAGGGCCAGTTTGAATTTATAAGAATGTTGTTTGGACTGAAAAATGCCCCAGCAACTTTCCAGCGGACAATGGAATAGTTTCGAGGGAACTGATAGGTACATTTTGTTGTCTTCTGGATGATGTGTTAGTTTTTGGGAGGACCTTTAAGAAACATTTAGAGAATCTAGAGAAAGTATTGAGAAGATTGGGTAAGTTGGCCTGAAAATTAAACTATCAAAATGTAAATTTATAACAGAGGAAAAATATTTCGGACATGATTGTGTCCTGTGATGGTGTGTGACCTTATTCTAAAAAGATACTAACAATTCAACATTACTGATATGGACCTTTTTCATATATTGCACCACCTATGGTAGTTATTGGATATCTAGGTCAACTTTGGTTGCACCACTTCGAATAAGTTATTTTATATACATTTTTTTTCTCATTTCAGATCATGACCAATTATTGGGCAATCATGAAAGCTATTGATTACAACTGCACTGGACGCTGGTAAACGACAACAGATGATGCAATTATGAGTCGGGATGCTATATAAAGAACCAGCCCAGCAGTAGGGGGGCATTCACTCACTCATTCATTGTTATGCTATTGTACTTTTTGTATCTATGCATTATTCATGCATTTAAAATACTTAAGTTTTAATGTAATCTTTCACTGAAAAATTCTTAGTTCACCATTTTGTTCTCTTCTGTACCGTGGCACAAATAAAATAAGCTTTGCTTTTAAGAGTGAGTTTCTAAGTGTTTTCAGTTCTAAGACGTAAACCTTTATGGCAATCCGGCCAGTTCCATATCAATCTCATCTTTCCAACTGAAAGATACGCAATCCTTGCTGTAGATCCAGAGTGAGTGGAAGTAAGAGAAAATTAGTCTACAGACCCTCTGTTTAGTGGAGCACCGGTGAACGACAAATCGTGAGTTCAAAGTTATTTGTTACATATTGTCTTAATAGGATCTGTGTCTGAATCAAATAGCCTCAATCAGACAAATTTATCAAAAATTGATGTGGGCTTACGGGCCATTAATTAGTGAGAATAAAATTTCAGCATAACTCTAAAATTAGAATGATACCGAAAACCATAAAAATGGCACCCAATGTGACACCTGATTATTAGAAAATCTGGGTTGAATAATACCCTCTTTTCTAGTGTTTGGTTTTGTTTTCAATGAATAATAACAACACCCTGAGATACCTGGGGTAAGTTACAAAAATAAGGTTAAATCTGTTTTACTTACCTAGCTTAAAGGATTAAGTTCCTGTTGCACATTTGTGAGACCATCCTTGATCAATTGATTTTCCTATAAGGAAAGGAGAAATTTTACAGAATCATATGTACTTAATAAGAGTAGGGCTTTGAGTCCAGAGTACTTATCTGAGAGTAAAGTAGTCAAGGGTTGTTTAAGAGGTTCATCTTTCTGTTGTACCTTTAGAAGGTGCATCATATCAGCCTAGAAAGTGAATACACTACATTAGCAAAGTTATTTGTAAGGTATTTGTTACCCAAAACATTCTTGATAAAATTTTGTGTGTATTTGTTGGAGTATTTTTCCTTGAGTTGTGACTTAGGAATAACAACATAGAAAAAATGTTAGGATGAGCATCTCCCGTGACAGATCCTGGAGTACTGACAGTAGACTTCTGGATCACAGAATTACCCGCAGTACTGAAGCATTTTGAGAAAAGCCGAATACACTGGGCCGCTCTCCAAGATTTTGAGAGAGTAGTACAAGAGAGGGCCTCTGTCCCCAAGGTGGTAACTCTTATGAAAGGGAAAAAAGTCATGCAACAATGCTTGGAGAGTATGTCACAGAAGTTGTGTGAAGTAGAGGGGAACCAGTAGAATTTCTAAAGTTACTCTGACTGGGTCAAGGGGGTTGCTACATAGAAATGGAGAGCGGCTTTCTCTGTCTGAGAATAACTCTAATGGTATAGTCCAGGGAGTGAGTTTAAGAGCACAGATGAAGGTATTGAAAATTCTTATGTGTTTTCAAAAGAAACGGGGCATCGTGAGGGAGGAATACGTTCAACCCAAGTGGACTGTCCAGTGTTAGGTGGAGCTTCGGCTCCAGCCTCAGACATACTGCCTAATGCCTCACACAATGTGGACAGTAACCCGGTGCCCAAAGATAGAGACTATACGGCACAAAGACAGGCCTTTCATCATGGACATGTACCAATGTTTGAAGAGCTTTACGGGCAATCGGGTAAAGTTTCGGGGATGGATGAATACAGTCGTTGCATATAAAGATTTTTATGAATTCCCAGATCAGGAAATGAAATTAGCGCTTTTCAGAATTTTGGATAGAGAAGCTAAAAGATGGTGGGAGAAAGCATTAAGCAATCTTTACACATGGGGTGAGGCATGTGGTGCCTTAAACAATAGGTATGACTATATATTATCTAGCATCTCTCTGTGGAACAAAATAGCAACATTTGGTCAGAGTTATGGGCAATCAGTAGCCAATTATGTGGTACTAATGACCGATAAGTTAAGCGAATTTCTGTATGTCCTGGACGATAAGGCCCAGGTGGATTACATCCCATTCTTCAACAAGAGATAAGACCGAATGGGATAGTAATGGTAAATCAATTAGGTGAGGAAACAGTAGCCATAGAACAAAATTACAGCATGCTCAAAATTGCCCTCAGAGGATAGAGGACGTGGGCTAGGAGACCAAGTACAGATAGTGACCCAAAGATTTCTCAAGAATAAACTACCTAAAGGAAAAAATAAGCTTAACAAAAATCGTTTGTTGTCTAATTCCCCGAACGCCCGTGAAGAATGGGGTCGAAGGATGAAAATCACTCCTCTATCCCACCCAAAAAAGCTCCGAGAAGGTATGATGTAAGAAGTAGTAGTTAAGCTACTGCACCTTTTGGTAATAAGAAGGCTACAAATCCATTCTCCAAAAATGAAACCAAAGGAAAAGACAAAAAAATGAGGTCAGAGTGGCCAAAAGAGGGCTACGAATGTAACATGTGTAAAGAAAAGGGATATAACATTTACTCATGTGTAATAGGTGTGGTTCAAGGGACAGGAGGCACTTGGGCGATTCCATGCAGAAAGATCAAAAAACTAATTTTGTACAATTCCAGAATAAGCAAATGATATGTCACTATAATCCTATGTCCCCCTATGAATTGATCCAAGTGGATGTGACGTTGGAAGGCCTGCCGATGGTAGCCTTTTTAAATAGAGGGTTTACCTCATCTTTGGGTGGAGTGCCGTGTTTAAATTGTTGGAGGATTTACATGTTCCTATGCGACCATTTAATTGCCCTATTCTTTTGGCTGGTCATCAGAGGCGATCAAGTAGAAGTCGTAATGAGGGCAATGGTGTAGTGTAGATTTTACCCTTATACCTTCTTATATGGAAACCCCAATTTTGTTAGGTCTCCATTTTTTGGAACAGTTAGGTGTGTGTATCAACCATTTTGAAAAAACATGGTGGATACATGGGGATCAAGAATGACATTCCTATTGCCCCTTATCCACAAAAGAGGAGATATAGGTTTCAAGAGAAAAGCAACAATGTCCTATCCCTATGAGTGAAAGTGATAAGAAGGGCGAGCTTATGCTGCTATTAACTAAGGTGGAAAATACGTAGGTATTAAGACCCGATGAAAATCCACACCTAACTGTACAAGAAAAGAAACAAATAGAAGAATTATAACAAGTTTGGTGACGTTTTTGGTGAACTAGTGGGTCTGGCCAGGGTAGAACGTGCACTTAGCCACAGGAATGATTCCTTGCTGTGATTGGTCGACCCTGGTGATGTCATGAAGGCGGGGTTTCATGTTTTACCTCGTGTTACGTGTTTATGCGGAATTTTTTTAACACGTGTGCATCAATTTTCATATATACGTGTTTAAAATGCGTGTTGAAAAGTTTAACTTTTTGCAAGTTAATGGCTTAATTTACAAGTAGTGAATAAGCCAAAATTTGTGTTGGAGATAATAAAGTTTTTAATGGAAAATTGCTGTGTTAGCTACTTGTCCAGGTCACAAGAAAATTTAAAATGGTAAATTAACGAATGGTACCACATTACAACCAACTTTAACTGCGTAATTATACCTTTTAGTACCATTGGATAACGTTTTGGATATTCACTACTGTTCACTTTTGTAAGTAACTTTAACCATTACTTGTTCAATGATTTCTGTAACTTTAGGTTAATTTGTAGGGACAATTCCAGGATCCTAATGGTAAAATTATATCTCATGTTTGACAAATTGGCTCGAAATTTGCTACTTGTGAATTAACCCATTAAAGTATTTATTGCAGCAATAATTGTACCATTGTGATCCTGGATGTGTGGCTAATGAACCTAAAGTTAAATAAATCAATTTAAATAGTAATT
Source organism: Proteroiulus fuscus (assembly GCA_034700285.1). Classification (NCBI taxonomy): domain Eukaryota; kingdom Metazoa; phylum Arthropoda; class Diplopoda; order Julida; family Blaniulidae; genus Proteroiulus; species Proteroiulus fuscus. The sequence continues at coordinate 5,424 of JAQIXP010003674.1, forward strand.
GTTTAACGTTACAGAATGGAACAGTAGCGATTATTCAACATTGAGAAGTTATATATCCACAGATGACATATAATATTGTGGTCCCTAACCTTCCTGGACTTAATAAGAAACCAATATTTATATCACTTCTTATAATACGTTGCACACATGTCAAGTTACTGCAAATTGATAATGTGATTTTGAAGCCTTAAGAAAGTAATATCCAGTCAAAATAAAATCAATGAACTGTTTTAATAAAATGGGAAAAATAATGCTACATTCAAGCAGTTCTGATGATATTGTTCATATTAAAACTTAAATAATTATATTTCAATCAAATTTATTTTATTGCAGCTAACCCCGATGTTAACAAATTCTACCCACAAAATTAAGTCATTTCTTCAATAAATTTTTTGCTATTTGTTATAATCATGATCAGTCCCAGCGTGAATTTCCAGTACATCTGTTGATGTGTTTAACATCTTTAAAATATTTTCTTTCTGTGCCGGTGTGGGCCTCACCATTGATGTGCATTCATTACGAGGAATTTTCCTTTTCTTTGTAGATTTGTAAGTGAATTTACGCTGCCGCTGAATGCACTTATTTGGTGGTTCTTGTTTTGTGGCCTCTGATTGAGAATAAGAATTGTTTTTACAGTCATTCATCCATTTTGTCAAAAAACACTCTAAACTGTCAACCATACTGTCACCCACTTGGTTTTTCTCTACGTATCCTCGGACTACATCCAATTTGTTAAGAGTAGTCGATCTCTTTGTTTCATCTTGATGGATGTATTGAAATGTGTTTTCAATGGATTTAAATAATTCATTTGGCTCCTCAATTGCAATGGTCATATACTTGGCTTCAGCAACTTGTATTCCATTGTTTACCAAGTTACTAACGGCATGTATGTGCTTACACATGTTAAAATGAATTAGATAATCTGTGCATGTGCACGTAAAGGTATGCACACATGCATTACATGTTTTGCACATTAACATGCATTTCTCACCTACAGTTTTGCACTTTTCCAATAATGTGGATGCTGGTTCCTTCTGTACAGTGTATTCAACTCCAGTTACACTTTGAGACTTTATAATCCACTGTAAATTCTGATCACTTGAAGTAAGATGAGAAATATATGCTGGTGGAACATTCTGGCTTGCTTTATGCCTTCTGTGAATTAAGGAAATTCTGTGAGTAAGATCACCTTTACACAGTTTTATTACTCTTTCAAAAAGTTTGTCTCATCATTTTCAGGAGTGCTGCAATACATGAATCCACCCTCTTGTTCTTCTTTCCATCGAGGTAGCAATATTTTAAAACGCGGTGCATTGCTTCAAGATGCATATTTGTATTTAAACCTACATGAGTACGGTGGCAATATGCCCACAAATTTTGCCGTGATGCATATGTATTTACAAAGTACTTCCGAAAACCCTCCATTTCTGGTTGATCCATAGAAGAAACAAATTCACACAGAATTTGGTTGAACTTACTGATGTCTGGTTCCTCTAACAAAACTCTTAATGTCTTGTACACAAGACTTTGCAGAACTTTATCTTGGAACGTATCGCACAACTTTTTTCTCCAATTCCGGTCCACATGCCATGAGCAAAGCAGCTGTTTTTCAGATTCCCCCATAACTTCTCTCCATGCATTGTAAATTGCGGGGGCATCGTCAGACATCAACACTCCGGTTTCTAAAGTCCAAGCCTTTTCTTTAATTGCAGTGAAGAATTTGGAGTATGCTACTGTGTCAAGCCTGTTACTTAAACAAAATGCACATGGAACCCCACTACCAAACTCATCAATTGTTAGTACAGTAGTTAGCTGAAAGTCATATCCTGTAGTTCCATGTGAAGAATCCACACAAACTTTTTCATGTCCTAGTTTGTACAGTAGATCCTGTTGTGGTTGTGTCATAATAACTAGCATGAAGTCTTGATCTTCTAATACACCATCTTCATCGTGATCACCCTGCTGTTTAAATAAAATCACAGGCGTATGCTTCGAATCAATTTGTTTCATTTTTTCCACCCAAATTCCAACACTCAATTTGTCATTAGCGTGACATCTTTCTTTAACACTCTGTACGTTATACTCAGTTTTAATATTGAGTATATCCTGTCGTGTAAGAAGGTGAATTCTGGCTAATTCACCACATTCTGAATCCCTTATTTCATCCAAAATATATTGCATTGAGACACCATTTGCAAGCTTCCCTAAAAATAAAAAGAACAGCTAATCAATTAACCATAATTTATCATAAATTATGGTACTCTATATTTAAAACTGTGACATGTAGTATAAATATAGCACAGTCAATATTATAATTATAATAGTTATAACAAACCTGCTATGCTTGCTTTATCACTTTCACTGATTGGCAGGTGAGCTAAATCAGGCTTATGTCCAAAGTGTTCCTTGTAGTATTTCACAACAATGTCTTCAGCACCAGAAATTTTCTGCACTACTTCCATAGAAGCAAGACAGTGTGTACCAATTTTGCAGGTTCCTTGAGATTTTAAATGCCTTATGCCTTTTGATGAGGGAAAAAAGTCCCTGATCTCTTACAATAATAATAATTTTTCAGGGTTCCATCAGCAAGTTTCTTTGGGCCTGTATGTGCTACATATTGATACTTTGACTCTTGTTCCACTTTGCCTTTCCATGAGAGAAAATCTAAAATGAAGCATCACTACATAAATACACGATGTAGAAATACACGCACATTTGGCAAATTGTAAAATTTTCTAGAAAATTGCAATAGTTAATAGTGTTTGCACATAGTTGCATATTTAAACTTTGCTAGAAAATGTGTTCACATATTAACGTCACATACCTGTCATTGTAGCAAATGTTAAAACTTCTTTTTCAGCAGAATATCCATGACTTGAGGAACAATGATTTCGTAAGCCTTCTAATGTTGGAGATGTAAATTTGCAGTTCAAGAAAGCACATGCAACGTGTTTTACTGGTGCTGAATGTGTACTGTGTAAAATCCTTTCATGCCTTGTAAGATTAGATTTAGATGAATATTGCTTGCTGCAATAAACACAGGTAAACAATGCCATTTTTAGACGTATTTTTAGAACATAGATGAAAACTGAAGCACACGTGTACAAAAAATTCAGCATAAACACATGTGTACGAAGGTAAAACATGAAACCCCGCCTTCATGACGTCACCAGGGTCGACCAATCACAGCAAGGAATCATTCCTGTAGCTAAGTGCACGTAGGGTAGAACCCCAGACAATAGAAATAAGAGAAGAGGCCAGCCCCAATTTGCAGTGCCAATATAACAACTTGCCAGCAAAGAGATTGATCTTAGAGGAAAAGATTGATGAAATGGTGAATAAGGGGTACCTAGAACCCTGCAATTCGGAATGGGCAGCCCCCTCTTTGTTAATAGCGAAAGATGATGCAGGTAAAGAGTATCGTTTAGTAGCTGATTTTTGGAAATTAAATAAGGTGACAGTACCTGATGGGTATCCACTACCTCGGATAGACAATATTTTGGCAAGAATTAGGGGGAGACCCTTTATGACCACCTTAGATCTCACGAATTGTTATTGGTAAATTCCTGTTTGCAGAATCTAGGAAATATTTTGCCACTGCCACTTTTAAGGGTTTGTATCACTATACACATATGGCCATGGAAGTTAGAAATTTCTCTGCTCACTGTCAACGAGTAGTGGAAGGCATGCTGAGAAAAATCCCAGAAGTAACTTCAGATCCTTTCCAAGATGATCTTATCATAACATCTTGCACCTTCAAAGATCACATAAGGGATTTAAGAAAAATTCTTACGTCATTACGAGACCATAATTTATATTTAAAGAGACAAAAATGTCACCTCTTTAAGAATAAAGTAAAGTTTTTAGGACATTACATCTCGTCGAAAGGAATAAAACCATGTAACGAGAAGGACGATGCTATACTGAAAATGCAATATCTTACCAATACTACTCAAGTAAAATCCTTTGTTTCCACATGTAAGTGGTTTGTAAAGTTCATTCCCAACCTATCTGACATCACAGCTCCCTTGAATAAGCTTCTTAGGAAAAATGTAGCATTTAATTTCTCACCTGAGTGTCAAAAGGCCTTTTGAGGTGTTGAAACAGAAGTTATGTGAAGCACCGGTGCTCGCTCAACCAAATTTTAAAAAGTTTTGGGCTATATACTGATGCCAGTGGTGAGGCAATGGGAGCAGCACTAGTGCAAGGTGAGGAAGGGAATGAGTGATCGAATATGCGAGCAAACAATTCAATGTGGCACAAAAAAATTATTCCGTCATTGAACATGAGGCGCATGTTATGATTTAGGCAATTGCCAAATTTTGGGCATATAATGACGGTCTGTACTTTGTAGTACACACAGACCACCGTCTGCTTTGGTGGTTGATGTCGTTAACTACTCCTTCAGGACATCTGGCAAGGTGGGCCCTGTCGGTCCTGCATTTTAACTTTGAGATTGCATATGTTCCTAAAAAGCTCAATGCACTAGTAGACTTGTTATTCCGACCACCTGGCTGCAGTGTACTTGCAGTGGTCATACATCACCTATTGGTAGATGAGAAGCCTGTATCCGAGGAAGATTTTTGAGCATAGCAAATGGAAGATCCTGTGTGTGAAAAGATCATTAACATATTAGTCTTACAAAGCGAAACAAGCATGTGAAGAATGGGTGTATGCTACCCAAGGTACTCCATGATCCGAGGACTGCTATATCGGTACTTAAGTGGAATGGCATAAGTGGAACCACATTTAGTGATTCCATATGCCATGATACAGTGCGTCATTAAATGGAATTACTCTACTCCCGAATCCGCTCATCCTGGTATTTCTGGGATGTGTCTGTGCATCCTTACCAAGTATTATTGGCCCGCCATGCGTAGGGATGTCTCAAAATTTATCGAGAAATGTGAAGAATGTCAGAAATATAAGCCTTTAAGTTCACCATGTGGTGGCGATGCATTGTCTCCCGGGATACCCAAGCATTTTAAAATCATCAGTGTAATGTGGTAGGCCCTCTGCCTACCACTACTCAAGGACATGCCTACTTATTCACTGTGATGGATATTGCTACCAGCTACTTTGAGATGTTCCCTATGTGTTCCTTCAAAGCGGAGGTAATCTCTGCCATACTCGTAGAAGTATTTCTACGATTCAGATGTCCGAAGGCCATAAGGTGTGATAATGGACCTCAATTTATTTCTGCGGTCATGCAGCAAGTGGCATCAAGTATAGGAATTACTTTGCAGTACTTAGCCAAATATCATCTGTAAGCCAATCCTGTGGAATGAAAACAGGGATTTATAGCAAAAATTGGGAATAGCTGTTAAATATAGACATTCCACATGGGATGAAAATCTTGCCCCAATTTGTTGGGCAATTAACAGCATTCCAAGCATGGTTACGGTATTTTCCCCACCTTTTTGACCTATGGACGAGAAGTAAGGCACCCCCATGACTCCCTTCTGTCCATCCATGCTTATTGTCACTGTTGAGGTTGGATAAAATCAGGCTGGTTAAGTTGAAGATCAAGGTTTAATTTCGAAGAAAACAACAGCAATTGCAGCACAATCACGCCTTTGGAGCTAAATATTACCCTATGAAACATCACAGTATATTAAATGAATTCAAATGAAACCATCCATTATAATCTGCAAAATGAAATTTAGAGATCACTCCTTAACATTTTCAAAATTATAACCTACGAACTACTACATTACTTTAACTTTCAACTTCACACTCCTACCAAAGCAAATTGTTAAAATTATCTATTACCAAAAATGCTAACAATCGCAATTGACCCTAAGGGATAAATGACAAAATACAAAAGCCATGTAAAAAATGCAATTAAAATACAATTCAAATTACACTGATAAATGATAACAAAATATATCTTAGCATGATCAGAAAAATGCTTGCCAACTATCCGCCTAGTTGGACTGGGCACAATGCTTTGAGAAATTTCGACACATTCAAGAATTGATACGCTGCTACCAATTCTTCAGTAATTCTTCAGTATTCTTCAGTATAAGCCCAAAATTATAGGAACAACTAAATATATAATACCCTAGGCACCGGAATTAACCGGATAAAATTAATTAGTAATTATTAAGAAAACGTTCTCATTCCGCTTACCTGAGCTTCGGTTGCATGATGGATTATGCTCTTGATTGGAAATTAACATGTTGCAAAATTATAATAAAAAATTTACTCGTTTTCTGTCCTGTGCAGAATAAAAAACCTAATCGTGATTCGATTTTACCATCTGTTGACATGACAGCCCAAAGGTCGCTTGAATCACCACACTACTGCAGCCATACAAATCATTCACAAAGCATAGGCAATAAAAAACTCAGATAAAAATCACACTATTAAAAATAAAAACAAAACCAACAAAACCTGTCCCACTTTAAGTTATCATAGGGTTTCCAGGTTTTCTCCATCATTAACCACCATCTGAAGCATCCACTGCAGTTCAACTGCGGTTCTCCACCAGGATGCTGCAAACATTAATCCATATCCTGAGCAATGAAACAAATAGCATATTCTACTTGCCCACAATAGACAACTCCTGGACAAATTACTTACGGGATGACATAATTCGCCCCTCAATATGTACCCCATTGGGATTACCCAAAACATCTAAAAATCCCACTACAAACCGAATTTAAAACAAATAAACAAATCATTACTACCTGGCTAATTCTAACAATCCACCTGCATTTTCTAATAATAAAATAGACCACTTACGGACAATTGGAGTCGTCCAGACAGCCAAACAACACCAGAAAAGTACCTAACCATCACGTTAGGGTCCCTTTCCATTACCTTATAAAAATTAGATCAATTAATAACTAGTTTAGAGAGCAAACAAATGTTTCAGTAGCAATACACCGAATATTGAACAGGATATTGTTCCTTGTAGCTAACATCAGGACAAAAGTGTGAGATGGTCACCCCAAACCCCCTTTGCAACAGGGTTCAACAAAGGTAAATGCAAGGTGGGCAGGTCTAAGCTAAGGTCGTCATGGGAAGAATTTGGATCAGGTGACTGATCCGAATTCTTTCACTGATGACCATGGGCGCCATCTTGGCCTGGGCAGTCTAGTCTATGGATGCAGCCAAGCTGGGTGTGTCTTTCGACTTGTGATACTTTGAAGCTCTATTGTGATATTATTGTACATTCTGATTGAAGAATTATAGATGTGAATAAACAGGTGATCTGATATTAAGC
>JAQIXP010003675.1:0-12653 GCA_034700285.1 Proteroiulus fuscus
CTGGATGATGGTTCCGAGATCACCATCTTGGAACAAGCCATCGCTGATAGACTGGGACTAACAGGACCGATGGAACCGTTCTAGTTAAGGACAGTGAATAACATCTCGTCGGAGGCTTCACATCGCGTAAGCCCAGAGATACAAGGAGAGTCGATGGAAAAAACATTCAGAATGAACAATGTTCGAACATTGCAGGCTCTACCACTACAACATCAAGCGGTCAACGTGTCCAAGTTACAAAAACGTTGGAAACATCTACGTGACGTTAAGTTGTCATCCTCGAAGGATGAAAACCCCACCATACTGATTGGTCAAGACCATGGAGAGCTTATCATTGCCAGGGAATGTATAACGGGTCCGTGGAAATCACCAATATTGTCAAGAACATCGCTTGGATGGGTCATTCATGGAACATTTGCCAGCTCGAAAAGAAAATTCAATTGTGAATCGCTGGAATGCAACTGGATTCAGGCCACCATGGAAGATAAATTGCACCAAATGGTTAAGGATCCCTTTACAACGGAGTCATTTGGTGTAAAGATCAAGGACGATCTACCATATTTGCGTGAGGCCAAGCTTGTGCAGACGATATTGGATGCTGCCACAAGACATATTGGTGATCATTCCAAGAAGAAAGTTTGTAGGATCGCAATGTCGGTGTATGATCGGGGGAGACGTCCGGTAGCAAGACTGTGTTCTCAATGTGCAAGGAAAAGACAAGTGATTCCACTTAGGTTCCTCACTGGGGGAGTATGTTGCCATCAAGAAGGCCTATAAACTTCAGCATGTGCTTGCCTGAAGGCATGCACATGCGAGCACGTGCATTGGCGTGCGCACGTGTTGTTTTTGAAATTTGTATAAAAAAAGGAATTTGGTTTTTTAGTAGGAATTTGAATCTGAAAGTGTATGGACGTTATGTCCAAAGAAGAAAATGTTTCGTTTGTGTGTTTGCACGTATTTATATTAAATTCAAAATATAAAAATAAATGTATTTGAAGTACGTGAATGAATATTGTTTGTGTGTCTGCCAAATTCAAAAAATCAAGATACAGTCCTCTGAATGAAAATCTGCCAGGAGATTTAGGAATTAACAGGTATGCTTGGCTGCTCATGCTCCCAGTGTGATGTCATGCGCCTGCACATAAAAAACCTGATTTATTTTTTTAGCATTGGATGGCACCCCCCTGAGTATTTGCACGAACACATCGATCTTTGTAACTTCCAAGTTAGGAGGCACAATTTTTTTTCATTTCAGCTAAAGACATAAAGCAGTAAAGTGTTACCAGTGAACTGTCTGATGACACTTTTATCTGGTCTTAGAATTCTTGTAGAAGTAGTTTTCTTCATGCTCTCTATGTCTGAAGAATTGTTGCTTTATTATTGACAACAGTGTTTATTATTGCAGTTAGCATTTCAGCCAACTTTACTTGTAGGTGACATTATAGATTTCACTATTAAGAGTTGTCAAGTACATCAGCATGTATAAAGAATTAAGTGAACAAGTGTTTTTAATGTTGCTTAAAGAGTAACCTTTAATCCTTAGGGCCTGTAAGTTGTTGCCATTTTTTTAAATCTTTAATTCAGTGCTGCCACATGCATAGTCACTGTTTGAGTCAAACACTACAAACATGATTCTTCTCTTTCTTCTCACAATTTTAAACTTTGTTCAGCCAGTTTTTTGGGCATGCAGTTCAATGACATGTGGTCTAGTTTATATGCTACTGCAAATGTTGCCATTAACATTTTGTCCATAACCTTCTTCTCCAAATCCAACACCATAAAAAATATGCACAAAGTGCTGACATGTAATACATCAGTGTACAGTCCCAACAGGTTGTTTACACACAGTTGTTCTAATAATGATGATGCCAAATATTTATCAGGTGTTGAATTTTTGTGAGGCTATCTGAGCATTATCTGTTTGTATTTTGGACTTTTAAGTTTTAACATTCCATCCAAGTTTGAGTGCAACTTTTCAAGAAATGTAGCAGGTGAAATAGGAAGGCGCATCTTGGCAAATATATGATTTTTTGACAAAACCCATGTGCTGCCTAATCTCATCATTACTTATCCTGAACTGACTTGAACCATAACATGGAGCCATCACTGCCGTGACTACAGGTAATTTGTCATAGATGACTCGTGACAGCTCTGCTGGTAGATAAGGCTAATAATATGAATAATTGCTTCGACTTCACTTTCCATATGCAAACTCAATTTTTTTCTGTGTATAATAAATGATGTAAAGACCAATCTTTTTGTACTTGTTCCTTCTACCACTCATTGATAAGATGACCATCTCCATTTATTGTTTCAGAAGTAGGATCATTGATACTTGGTGAGTCATCTGTGTTGACATGTTCAGCCCATTCTGTTAAAGACCGTGCTAATTGACTTTTCAAACGTAACTGCATCGTTACTTTGAGATGTCAGCATCTGTGAGAGTACTACAATGCAGAGGTGTGCCATTATTTGGTACAGTTCTCTTTCAGAACTGATTATGATCATTCGGACAGCAACATTAATGTAAAACTTCTTGGCCATGTGATTGGACAACATTTTCATTGCGGGAAGTCGAGATACTGTTCTGATGACATGAACAGTCTAACCTAGTCCATTCATCTAGAGGATTTTCGCTTTTGTTGTCAAGTACAGCTCTGCACAGATGCAAGTACTTTGTGTAGTGCATGCCACAAAATGCCTTGTAACATGTGTAAGTCAGTGCAGGACTGTCATCAATTACCACTGTTGCTGGCAAGGTCTTTGCCTCACGAAAATACATTTATAGCCAGTATGTCAATACAAGTGTATGATGCCGTGCACTTAGCATTTGCATGATAAGGATACTCAAAACAGTGCCAGCATAGTATAAAACTGGCTGTTTTCTTCCAGAGTCCTGTAACATCTTTAACTACACTATTTGTTGCATCAATATGAAAAGACCATTCTTTGATTAATGATTTGTACGTACAAGTGCAGTAGAATGGAAGTGAACAAAAAATGGTTGTGAGCTTGTCATTAATAAACCCAGGAGTAAGCTGCCCGAGTATTTCAACTGCTTTACGGTATTCATTACTGAGTCTTCCTTTAAGCCAATTCTCACTCAAAGCTTTTCTAAACACAGCAGAACTTTGAATAAGGGTGATCTATTATTACCAAAATTCAATGAATGCATTGCAATATTATTTCAAAGAACAGATACACTCATTTGTCCTTTATCAAGACTGGATGTACTGATGCTGATCCCCAATTAACCACAATGCTTTCTTGTGAACAGGTCCTACACCTCCTGTAAAGTTTATTGAAACTGGAATGACTATCTTCAGATTTTAGCTTTGAGGTTATTCTTTCTTCTACATCTCTGCCACACTCATAACAGTGGCCAGTAAAATTGCAAAAAGATCCTTTAAACCCACCAGTAACAGTTGACTGTTTAAAGCTTCATCTACATTTGCTTTTTAGCAACTCATACAGACTATTGGCAATGACTTTGGACCAGGAATATGCTCTAAGCAATTAGGATTTAGTGACATCCTGTTAATCTGAACAAATTCTCCTCCAATCATCTGCTGACAGGACTATCCTGGTATTGAACTTATGGTCATCTTTATTGTTGTCATTGCTTATTGATAAAACATCACTTTCCTCATGACTGTCATCATCAGCATCCTGTGAAATTGAAGAAAAATAATGTTATTTCTTGGCTATTTTATAAAAGTAATTTTCGACAAACTAGTTTTATATGATATGCATAGAAATACTTAATAATGAAAATGTATTCTTCATTAACATGGCAGTTTATGGAAAATGAACATTTGAAAATTACCTTTATTTAATGCATATAGCAAGCAGTCAATTTACAGTAAAAATTGTCCAATTTCCATTGCTACAAATTGCCAAAATTTGCTGTCAAAATTACCTAAAATTGTCCAAATTTACAGTCAAAATGGTCCAAATTAGCTGAGAAAATTGTCCAAATATTTAAACAAAATTGTTCAAATTTGCAGTTATAATTGTCCAAAATTGTCTTAATTTGCCAAAAAAATTGTTCAAATTTGTTAAAAATTTGCTAAATTTGCTGTCATTATTGTCCAAATTTATAGTCAAAATTTCCTAATTAGATATGAGTTGCCCAAATTTATAGAAATAATTGTTCAAAGTTGTAGTCAAAATTACCTTAATTTGCAGTCAAAATTGTCTAAATGTGCAGTGTGAGGTGCACCTTAAAGCTGGGTGCATCAACAAAAATTTAATTAGAGAGGAATCCTCCTAGATATTAATTCCCTAATGTTGGGTTTCTCCTTGTAGATTCCCAAAGGAGCGGACTGGAGAAATTCGACAGACTCTTCTGGATTCAAAACCATAGATAATGAAGATGGTAAGTTGGAAGAAACAGACTCGAATTCAGTGTAAAAGTTTTAAAATTAAATAAGTTTATTCAAACCTAAATTGTACATTGATGACAATGGTGCAAATGCACTAAAGATCAGGGAAAAAGTAGCATGATATAGTGGAGTTGGAAGAGAAGTCTTTTCGTCTTTCAAGATGTTGTTTTGACAATTCTCGAAAATCCAATGTACAATATAAAATGCCTACATTAAAAAAGTAAACTAAAATTAGCAATACCAGCGCCACCAAGGGTGACCTGGAAAGCCCTCATGACCCGCCTTGACCTAGGAGGAAAAGGCAAGTCATGGTGACTTGCAAAGATAAATAACTTGCAAAAATATACAAATAAATGCAAAAGAAAAACCTGTGAAAAATCACCAAAACACCCCCTTTTCAACCCCCTAGAAAAACCTACAATACTAGAATTCAAAATCATACGGGGTGTCTCTAAAATATACGGGGTGTCCCAGCAGACAAAATTGTCCAAACTTAGAGTCAAATTTGTCCAAAATTGTCTAAATTTGCAGTCAAAATAGTCAAAAATTGTACAAATTAGCAGACAAAATGGTACAATTTTGCAGTCAAAATTGTTTAAATTTGTATACATAATTTTTCAAATTTGCAGTTTAAACTGTTTTAATTTTATGACAAAGTTATCCAAATTTACAGTCAAAATTGTCCAAATTTGCTGTAAAAATTGCCAACATTTGCTGGTAATATGTATAACGTTGCTATCAATATTGCCCAACATTGTCCTAATTTACAGTCAAAATGGTCCAAATTAGTTGCAAAAATTGTCCAAATATACCGGTAAAATTGTTTAAACTTAGTCCAAATTGTCTAACTCTGCCGTCATTATTGTCCAAATTTATAGTCGAAAAAGTCCTAATTAGCTGTGAAATATGCCCAAATTGGCAGAAAAAATTGTTAAAAGCTTGCAGTTAAAATTGTCTAAAATTGTCTTAATTTGCAGACAAAACTGTCCCAATTTAGTCAAATTTGTCCAAAAGTGTCTAACTTTGCCATCATTATTGTCCAATTATATAGTCAAAATTGTCCTAATTAGCTGTGAAAATTGCCCAAATTTGCAGAAATAATTGTTCAAAGTTGAGACAAAATTGTCCAAAATTGTCTTAATTTGCAGTCAAAATTGTTCAAATGTGCCAACAAAATTATACAAATTTACAGTCAAATTTGTCTAAAATTGTCAAAATTGTCAAAAATTGTACAAATTTGCTTACAACATTGTACAATTTTGCAATCAAAATTATCCAAATTTTCATACATAATTGTTCAACTTTGTAGTCAAAACTGTCCAAATTGTATGACAAAGTTATCTAAATTTACATTAAAAATTGTCAAAAATTGCTGTTAAAATTGTCCAAATTTACAGTCAAAATTGCCCAAATTAGCTGTGAAAATTGCCCAAATTTGCAAACAAAATTGTCTTAATTTGCAGTCAAAATTGTATTCATTTGCATACATAATTTTTTTTTAATTTGCATACAAAAAAGTTAGCAAAACCAGAAATGGATTAATTAATTTAACTTTCTTTTGATGACTTCTGAGGCAGTTGTGACAGAAGTTAAGTGCAAATACCACGTCGATCTTCAAATTCTTGAGGGCGGCACCATTTTACTGTAATTCTTTCATTTTCTAATGCTTCCACTATTCTGTTCCACACAGGATCATCGGAACTTTTCACTTCACCTGTGATGATGAAAAACTGTGTGAGAGCTGTCAGTCAAGATCTCGGTCAAAGGTACAGACAGAGACGGTTTTACTGGGTTAGACATATCTTTATTTGACCTCAAATGCATGGAAGAAAGTCAAAAACTGACATGGGGCTACTTATAAACTAACAGCATGACAAACCAAAAATGGCCAGGCAAAAGGACTAGTCCTCAGGTGAGTAGTCACTGGTAAAGGTGGGGCAAGGTGGTCGGGCACAGGGCACAAGGGTGATCGGGCACTAGGCATTTTACTGGGTGGGGATCCGTGGGACCAGGCTAGGGTCGATTCGGGTCGTGCCTGGCTAAGGCACACACTTATGACAGTTCTGACAGTGTGGGCCTAAAGGCTGCACTAGTCCAGAGGTTTTGGTGGTGGACTCCAATGAGTACCAACTCATCAAGAGCCCTGAGTGAAGGTTTACCTGGCCTTTTTATACCTGCTAACAAGGCAGTCAACCAATCCTGTGATGAAGGTACTTGAAGGTACTGGAAACACTGCTGGGACCAATTGGGTGTGTTTGTGGGGGTTGCGTGGGAAGTCAGTGGTGGGAGAGAGTTAGTGGCGGGAAGGAGCAGGGCGCCAGATATAAATCCTGGGATTTCACAACTGAATCCTAACATGACTGAACTGCTGAGAGGAATGTTTGCTTTTGAGTCTTTAGTGTCTCCAAGAAAATTCCAAATAATTCCCACTTAAACCATACTGCATAAAATTGCTTGCTAATTTAAGGAAGTTTTATCCTGCACTAAGACACAACTAAAATATAATGAACAAGCTCTTCTTTGTCATAACTACATATTTATTGACTGGTCAATTATTTTGTCAATTGGCTAAATGTATCCTACAATGTTGTGAAAATAAAATTTTCAAATTACAAAGAGCTTTCACTGTAGTCACATTACCACAATGAAGTGATATATTTTAGTTACAATTAAAGGTTAGTTTGCAAAGATTTTGCAATCACATATTTGGAGATGTTATGAAAATAAATCTTGATCACTTGCAAAAACAAGAAATTCAATAAGGCTATAATTGTACCTGTTCCTTTTTTAATTTGTTACATAAATGTGAAGCTTTAGGTGTAGTTTCACTCTATCACACAATTGTTGTCCAGAATACTTGTGAAGAGGCAAAAAATGCTAAATTTGGTAATTGGCATAGATGGGGAGAGTGAACAAAAAATTGTCATTACCATTAGTAGCTTAATTTGGCCCAATGATTGTTTGAACATACCCAACCATCTTTTGTGTTGATGTGAAGAGTACCCATCAAACTCAAGTGTTTTGGTTGTAAGTAGGCTTACAATAGTCAATGGTCGAAATGGCCCATTAATAGTCTTATTTGGCCAAATGATTGTTTTGGCAAGCCCAACCATCCCTTAAGCCCAAATAAATTGGAAGACCTAGCAACTGCTGTAAATGGCAGAAAGAGCATAAAATAGTAATAAGCATAATTAACCCATTGGTAGCCTACTTTAGCCCAATCTTATGGGCAATGGGGGCTATAGCCCCCCCCCCCCAACTGGGTCCTACAAATGCGCATGACTTAAAAAAATAAAAAAATTGTGCTGCATAAACATCATGTAATCTCTTAAAAACTTGTCTTTTATGCACTTTAAATGCGGAAAAAATGGTTTTTCAAAGATATTTTTCTTCAAAATTTTCCAACACCTAGAGAGCTTAATAAAGGATGGATCTAGGAGGGTGACACCAAGGGTGCTCTCCCCCATCCCAGTAAGCCTGAAAGACATGGACTCATGAGCACTGCCAGTGCCCACATTGTGAAAAATTAAGCACTTTTTCATCTTTTTTAAAAAAGGCCAAAATTATGGGGGTATACACCCCCAAACCCCTAATTTGTAAATACTGGCTGTGCCACTGCTTCTAATCAATGAAAACCATGAAAAAAAATCTTAAAATTTTTTTGCCTATAACAGCTTGGGGAGCCCACCCCACACCACCTGCAACGTGAACCAATAGCCCCCTCCAACAGCCCGCCCTGGATACGCACCTGAATGATTGTTTAGGTAAGCCCAACCATCCTTTGTGCTGATGTGAAGAGCCCAAAAATTTCAAGTGCTGATAACTTTTGTAGATTACATAGTGGATAGAAAAAATTCATGGGCCCAAGTGGCCTATTGGTAGCCTAATTTAGCCCAATCATTGTTTAGGCAAGCCCAGTCACTTTAGGGCTCTCTTCACAATGCTGTACATATGTCTAGTTATATTAAAACTTAAGCCATGGATTGCTAAGTAATTCTTTATCTGTTGGCCTATAAGAATCCATGTTATTGAAGAACAATTCCTCCATAGGCAAGCAAGGTGTCATCTCTAGCACAAAAAAACGTTGTACTTTGTCAATGGTTATAACTTTTGGTCTTAAATTTGCTGATTTTCTGGAATGATTAATCAGTCTTTCATAAATTCCATCATCAATGCTGGCATTGATGTAGCTCTTGTAGCCAAGTTCCTCATAAAATAAGAAATAGCACATTCCAGATGTGTTGTCCAGTCTTTTTTCCTTCTTGATATGTACAGAGTTCTCCGATATACTCTACTATTGGATCACCTGAAAACATAGTTTTAAGGTAGCAATGATAATTGCTCGCCAATGCAAATATGCCTTTTCCAGATATGGCTGAATTCCCAATGGAAAGATTTGGCCTTTTAGATTTGCGCACCTTTTCACAGACAACTTGCTCCTTGCTATTCTCTCAATCATTGAGCTTATTAGAGTATTTAAGTAGATACATATTCTTTGTTATAAAGTGTTACATTTTTAAGAAATATCTTACACATGGTTTCCAATGCACTTTTGTGAGATGCAGAATATCCTTTCTGTCCCATTCTTTAACATTAATATATTCTGTAAACTCACAGTCATTTGGTAGTCTTTTTTTTTGAAAAACTAAAATATTTAAAAAAAAATAATTTAGCAAAACAATGAAGGTGTGTTATAAGCTATTTACATGAACTTACTTGCTTGCAACTTGTTTAGCTCTTTCAATTGCTTTGTAATAATACCACTTGTCATGGATTTTGTTGATGTCAGCTGTTGATAGATTTACATTCTTTTTTATAAAGAATATCCTTAGCATTCTCTGGAAAGATTGATTTTGGATCACAAGAAAATAGCTGAAACATGAAATGAATAATGATCATTATTTCTTTCCTAAGCAAATTTGATTTAAAATTAAGAATCCCCTTACATGTAAGTAAAACTTGGGATCACTTTTGCACATTGAGTTCTGGTCACTGGAACATTCATTATTAAATCTGATGTGCTTGTTCCATTTTGAGGCTAGTTTTTCTTTTATTTCTATAAAATTATTTCTTAGTTATTATTAGTATAAATGTAGTAAAAGTTATATAACATGTATAAGGACATACCACTATCATCTTTTGAGCTGCAATCATCATCATCATTTTCATGGACTGAAAATTAAAAAAAATAATTTTTTAAAGAATGTTAATTTTAAAATTTGTGTTAATACATTTCTGTAAATTCTTACGTTCTCGCTTTCTTGATATTGGTGGAAAAGTATTTTCATCATCACTGTCATCATCTAAAAAATTACAAAATAAATCACTTGCAAGTTATATAAAATATTAAATACGATTAGTGTTCTGCTTGAGCAAAAGTAAAAAACTTTAATTTATAAATGTGTTTTACTTACATTCCAATATTTCATCAATTGCAGAGCAATGCCGGGCAATTGTGTCAGCTGTTGGCACTCGATATCATCTTTGAGCAGTTGTTTCCAAATGTGATAATGCTGCTTTGATGTTTTCTCACTTCATAGCCAAAAGTTGTTCAGCAGCTGTTTGTGAAGCTTTTCTTGCCATGTTGGTATTAGCAGTATAACCATATACTTGATTAATTCTGTAAACCAGTAATTAATTAATAAATGTAAAATAAACAAGCAATTTTAGTTTATAGTGCCTACCTTATTACTTCCTTTGAATCTGACATTATTTACTTATCTGCTAAATTTTCCAAAAAATGCTCACATTTTACTTTGGCCATTGGTCGGAAAATTCAAGGTAATTCTTAAACAAGTAATGTTTTCACTTCAAAGATAAATCAGCTGGCTTTGTGCTGCTTTACTTGTTATCAAATATCTTTGAATTTAAATCATCTGTAGCAATCAGTAATCAATTAAATTATGTATTTATATACCATGGGGTGAGGTCATCTCCATTGTTCTCTTGTATGGGTATTCTTAATAATTTCTTCAGAGAAGTCAGATACACAAACAAGTAAACAATACCTTTGAACCCAATTAGCTCTTTCTAAAAATTGTAAAATGATGCAACTTTTAATTTATCAGATGCTAAATCAAAGCAAAAATGGATGAAAACCAATCTTAAATTTTAAAATAAAACCCAAATTAATGACAATTTTAAAATAAATTTAAATTTAATTTAAATTTAACTAATGATCTTTTATGTAGAATTGATCAAAATAGTTGATCCCATGGTATATGACATATATTCACTTGTTTGAGGGTATGGGCCAGACATTCACTATTCCTTGGCCATTGGGACTTTGACCTCGCTCTGCTTGGTCAAAGTCAAAATGGCAGCCGAGTGAATATCTAGCACCATACCCTCAAACAAGTGAATACATCGTTATGCATAAAAAATACATACACGAGTATATGTGTATAAAAACTTATAACATATCACCATAAAACTTATGTTTTTATGGTGATACATAAAAAATTAGTCATACCAAAAACAAAATAATCAGCTTGAAATTCCAATGTCTTTGGCATTCGTGAGCAGATAGAAATTCAAGAACAGTCATTTAAGAAGCAACATCCAGCCTGTTTGCCTTGAGTGCAATACAAGCTATTAAAACACAAACAACTAGCATATATTTGTTTTGATTAAATTTTGCATTGCTTTTTTAAAACAGTTAATGCATTCTTGAACATCATTATTGCATTTCTTATTGATAAGCTGGGTGACTTCGTGGCCAGTCAGAATGTCCTTATCAATGAATGCCTGCATGAAATGCTTCTTATTCAATTCTGCATTTCCTTTTCATTGAGCAGATTTTCTGCATATTTTAAGTAATTCACGAAGATGATTGATTGACTGAAACAGTGAATTATCTATTTTGTAAAAAAACAGAAAAAATAAATGCTGCGTTAGAATTTGCATTAAGCAGTGTAATTTGTGTATACTTTACCTGATTTACAACGATTTGTACTAAGATACAGATATTCCAAGTAGATATCCAAAGAAGTGAAAAATGTTTTCATGGTTTGAATAATGAACACTGCTTTGGTATTTTCTTAAATGAAACAATTACTAATTGTTTGATTTTATCTGAATACTCTTATTTTTACAAGATTGTGCAGTAATTTGATGTCAAATTTTTCTTTCTTCTCATTTTGGCTGGCCACATAATACAGAGCACAAGACACATGGTGTATTTTAGTCTTCCTGTAACCTAAATCATAATAGTTTAAATAAATTTGCAATTACAAATTTTGCTTGTAATAGTTAAACCTACTCTTGTTCATCTAGATTTGTCAAATTTCACAAAATGGTGGTCAGGAAACATTTTGTTTAATCCAGACCATTGCATTTTGCATTGTTGTCATTGTATGTGACTTTATAATGCTTGCTATTTTCTGATTTAGAATTAGATTCCAGGCCTGACATTTCTTCAAATTGCTGAACAGTATGGCCAATGGACAACAGCAGACATTAAAATATAAATTAAGAATTGATATATTTAATTAACCAAGGCCAATAGATATGAAAGTAAGTTGACCACCTTTTTTTCTACAGTCATCGTCTTCATAAAAATGCTGCAGTTTTTTCTTCAAAAACTGCTGTGAAATTTGCTTGTTTTTCTGAGTAGGTTGACTAAAGTATTTTGCACGCATTTTGCCACTTTTAGATTTGGTATCTGCCATTGATAATTTGTGCTTTCATTGTAGGTGATGTGGTAATTTACCATTTGTTGGCTGTCCACAAATCCCACAATTTATATTCACACGGTAACCTTTATAGATTTGAATATACATATAATTTTCTTTAAAACAACAATTGTAACATTAAAAAAGGTAACTGAAGTGTGTCAAAAAGTATTACTACACTATAGGTTTTGCAGTTATATAATTAAATGGTAATTACATTAATGGGGATCAGTAATTTTGTACAATACAAAATTGAATGATAATAATTATTAAATACAAATGTAAATACTAATGTGTTTAATATTATAAATAATAATCCTTCCTGTGGAATAAAACACTTTATAATTATTAACTCAGACATACTTTTCATATTATTTATTTCAGGAATATCCTCATCAGAACTCTGGATAGTTTCAACAACTTGTGGATTAGTGGAAATGTTTGAGTTTGGAGCTTATTTGATAGCTGAAAATTAAACAAAGTGTATTAAATTTCATTCGGATAAAAATATTAAATTGTATACAGGGTGTTCCGGTAAAGCATTGACAAATTCATAGGGTAGGTAGCTGGTGATATGAGAAGACAAAAACACCAA
>JAQIXP010003676.1:0-12646 GCA_034700285.1 Proteroiulus fuscus
CTAAATGTTGACAAAAGTTGACAAAGGGGTCGGTGGGTCCTAAAATTGGCCTTTTTTGTAAACGTCGTTTTTGGACGACCCCTAACCTCATATTTCATCCCTTCCCTTAATTACAATAAATAAATAAGCTACTGGAAGAATTTCAGACAAGAACTGCCTATTTATGTTATCTATAGGCCTTATTAAGGCAAATTTATCCAAACTATGCAGAAATTCCTTTAAAAATATTCCCCTAAAATGCAAATCATACAGAATAGCGGATTTTGCCGGAATGGGTGGTCAATCACATTTGTCAAGCGGGGGGGGATTGGATGTTTCTCCCCCCCCCTTCCTCCCCAAAAAATACGTACAAGTCCTCCCTTCACTCCCATCCCCCAAAATGAAAATCCTGAAGTGACATTTGTAGTGTATTTTTGTGTTAGTACAATGGGCGCATGTGTATGTGGAGGGAAAGGGGGGCAGCTGCATAAAAAATATAAAAGTTAAAAATCCCTAACCAGATATTTACCATAACTTTCAAACATTTTGGATCTTACTGTTTTCCAAAAACTTTATATAAAATCTATTTACTAATTCAACATACGGTATAAAATAAATTGGCATCTGTTTCTCCACACAAAAAAAATTGATAATACCAGGGCAACCAGGGCACTTTTCAGTTTTTATATTTTTCACCGACAGCAGAAAAAAAATACAAGTAAGTTGAAACTAGCAATTTTGCGCAACAAAGCCCGTAGAGAAACTTCCATGCAGAATGCATCATTAATTTTTTTGTCCCTGTTTACAGGCTTCGGCAAGAATAATGATATTCGCATCGGACATCCAGAAGCTCGGAGAAATACCAATTTGCGTTGTAATTTTCCTTGTCATCGGATCTGCCACTACGGGCTCCGATGAATTCCACCATCCCTAGTCGATGAGAAGAAGAAGAAGGCCAATTGTTTGAATGTCCGTATCTCAACCATTTGATTGGTTGTTATTTGATCTTCCCTTTCTATATGAGCATTGTGTCGCAAATTACACATTCATCTCTGAAGAGGCTCTCTGGGTCCAGCTAACTTTTCAAACTATGAAAAGCAGCAGCAGCAGCAGTATAGTGCAAGGGATCACGTGTTCCATGTTGCCCTACGTATCCATTTCGTCCTTTTTCTATAGATTTCTATGAAAAGCCAAGTCGCACTTCATTTGAGCAGAATGGTTCGGTTAGTGTTAAAATCTCGGAGCCAGTAATTTGAACCTTCACGTGGGAATTTGGAGAGTCGAAGCCAGGAAGTTGATCGCAAATATAGCCTTATATAGTGAATAATAATTGAATGATAACAGCTATCCGAGCACATCAGCGAGAAACTAATGATTCACCATTGAATTACAAGGTCTATCTATATATTGAACATAAAAAAATGTTCATCAAAAATATTTCGTAGAAAATTGATTTCCTCTAATTTTAAAATATAATATAAAACCTACCATTTATTTTAAAACTGTGGAG
Source organism: Proteroiulus fuscus (assembly GCA_034700285.1). Classification (NCBI taxonomy): domain Eukaryota; kingdom Metazoa; phylum Arthropoda; class Diplopoda; order Julida; family Blaniulidae; genus Proteroiulus; species Proteroiulus fuscus. Next base: position 1,490 of record JAQIXP010003676.1, read on the forward strand.
ACCCCACTGCCCAATATTATCATAAATATATAACAGCATAGACCCCATGTTTAAAGGAAAAGTCTAACTTAAAACAAACTTATTAATTAAATAAAGTAAAAAAAAAAATGTAATTAGATCATAGAAATTAATTTTTGCACCAGAATTACCAAAGTTAATCACTATTAAATTGTTTACACAATGCTACAATTAGGACATTTACATGAACCTAGATCGCCAACAAAATTGAATGGCAGTGCCCAAGTTAATTAACAGATGGCGCCACATACTTTTAAAAAATGGATACCTCCTACGAAAAGCATTTTTCAACAAATCAAAGCCGTTTAAAAAATATACATTTATTTAATGGAGCCCCAATTACGATTTCAATTTCTATGCCGAGCTTCTTTATTTCTTTTAGCCTTTTTTTTATTTGTAACAAGGTGAGACATTCCCGTTTAAATTAAACCATTCAGATATTATGAGCCACACCAGAAAACGTAAAAAAGCATTTGAAATGTACTCAATATTGAATTTAACGACAAAATTAAGCAATTTTAAAAATCTCGCATTTTTTCAGCATATCTGTCAAATTTTCGCTTTGCACTGGATTGCACATAGCCGAGAATGAGTTCATGCTTTTAATTACTAACAAATGATAATTATTTTTATCATTAGGTCCATTTTGTCTTTGTTGACCATTGAAATTATGAATTGTTTTCCTTGGCATTCAAGATTTTCCCAACGCCAACCTCATTTTAATTTTAGAAAAAAAATATTTTTAATTTAATGAGAATTACCAACACAATGTTTACCCCCCCTCCCCCAGAAAAAAATACACAAATTAGTTAATTATTCATGTAACAGCTACAGCACAATTTCATTAATATTCTCACCCAGTCGAAGTCTGGCATATTTATTTATTGAAAGCTATCTTTACGATGCAATGCATTCGTGCATGCATCAGAAACTAGGACTAGGAATCATTTCGGGTCCCATCCCCTGTCCCTATCCTTTAAAAATTTCCCTCTGAAATTTAATATTACAAGATCTGGTTATAATGATTGCAAACATCATCATTGTGAACCCAACCGAATTAATGGAATATACTTCCAACGAGTTGCAAACATCTCGGTGAGAATTCCGACCGAATCAGAAAGAGTGACAGCAGCAAAAGAGACGGAAATACGAAGAGAAAATTCAAATATGGTAATGTTACAGCTAGAAATGATTCAGATGGATGCCAAAAGAATTTGCATACCGCCTTCTTTGGCACAATGTTGAAAACCCATGGGTCTGAGCCGACTTAGAAGAAATCTTAATACGCCTTCCTGAGTACAGAAATATGAAAATATGTATAAAATAAGAGACATATTGGTGTATGGACTAGAATACAAGATTGACCTTATTTCTAAGCACTGATGTAGGCATAGAGTAGAAGTACCTGATTGACAAATACTATCCTCCGAAATTGCTAGGGGACACAGATTAGATATGGACAGTAACGTCCATTTGAGCCATCAATATGTAAAATGTCCAGAACATGGACAAGCCCGTGAACTTCCACAACTGACTACTAATACATAGGAATGAAAATCTGAAATAAAGTGAGCTAAGCCCGATTCACACAGGCATAAAATACCAACAGAAACTACACATTTGAAAACTGTCAAATATTCTGTTTCAGTGAGGAATTTAAAATATCAGATCTTGCTAGATCTGAAATTCGCATTTTCAGCAATTGAAGCCAACATTGGACCAACATGCATATTAGGCGAAAACATAAATCTAAGACAGTCAATCAATCTTACAACAAAACTTCCGAGTCCTGGATAAAGAAGAAAGTTGAAAATTATTAACAGGCGAAAAACTCCAACATTATTGCTACTATAATGCCTCGGCCAAAGCTGTCGTTAAATCCAGACCTTATAAATCCAATAACGAAAGACTTCTTAATTATAGAAGTGACCAGGTTATAAAGACTCCAATAACTAATCTATTAAATCCAAAAATGAAAATAAAGCTTTTATGATTGTTGCCCAATTAAACAGAAAAGGAATCGCAATCTCACAACTCGGGGGCAGCGGGGTCCCAGATAACATACAGCAGAGATGAAAAAAACCTCATAATGGCTTTATAAAAGGTGAGTGATAATGGCAGAGTTATTGATTGAACTAATCCGCTTTATTAAATCCATCAATCGTTGCTCAGTGTTATCGAGCTTTTAAAAATACCTCGTACTTTTCTGTCGTCAATCACCGGGATTCACGAGCCTTACTTGAGCACGAACTATTGATACTGTTGCCCTCACGTGATTAAACTCACTGTACTTTATTTATTTAGCTAATTTTTTTTCTCCCACATCTTAAATTAGGTGTAACATTTTTATCTCTGCAATATCATGTAGAGTATCGTATCGTGTTAAGTATCATGTATCATCTCTACAATATCATAACACACTCACACATACACCATATTCTCGAGATTTAAAAAAAAAAAATCCTGGCGCCTTCTTTTATTATTTCAAAACTGAAACTAAACCAAATGTAATGAGTTCCATGTATACGCAACAAGTGCTTTACTTGTTGCTGTTATTGCAACTGTAAAAACATACTTAGGGCTCCACTTGTTGAACTTAAAAAGAAATCGATACGACAAAAGCAAAACCGTGTTTTTGGAATCGTACGGAGAGAAAGCAAAGTGAATGGAACAGACTCTATACTGCCGAGTAACAAGTCCAGCTTTGGCAGAAATGGCTAAGGACGTCGAAAGAAGTCTTAAACCCGGCGAAGAATTGGCAGAAGCGGCACTGTCAGACCCCATCGTCGAAAATAATCAATATTATGAGCGGCAGAAGAAGCGCATTTGCCAAACTTAAAAGACTGCCATTTACGGATCAATAGCGCACATTTGGTCCTCTACCGGAAGAGTGCTTTTTCTGCTCGTAATTTACTCACGGAGCACTAATTGGCGCAGAGATTCCGCAGTTCATTAATAACTTCTGACATGCGCCAGTATTTTGCTCAACCCAACGGCATTTTAAATTCAATATTAATAATCAATAAGTGAGGAAACGCCAATACATTAACTATTAAGAAGTAGAATTAAATCACAGAGACAAATGGTATCAAAGCATTGGAAAGAGTAAGTTCTGTAAGCTAGTTGCACGTGCCAGTAGACCTTTAATAGGCATGGTGAACTGGTCCGACTATTTTATTACGAGCATATTTCCTCATGAACCATGGACTTTACTAGAAATCCCAATAGCATTTAATGGAAAATGCAGTAAATGGCCAAAAATACTAGCTTTGGATGAAATTCTAGTGTCAGATAATTGCAACATTGGTCACAGCAGACTAAGAAGCAGTAGCATAGTTAGGCAGTAAAGTAGTGTAGGAATATTTAAGGAGCAAAAATTAAGGAAAATTAAAATACTCCAAAAATTGGTGCATATTGGATGAGTGTATATTAGAAAATGTAATTACTGATGCCAAAGCTTTATATCTGCAATAGTCTCTAATGTTAGCTAATTACTAAATTATTCCACTTGAGTGAAACTAAACAAATTTCTGTTTAATATATTGCAATTCCTTATTGGTGTTCCTATACTATTTCTTGTTCGAATAATAGTGTGAAATACTATTTTGATAAATGTAATTGCTCAAATTTAAAAAAAAAATGAACAGCGTTGTTTTGAAAATGGAAACAACGAGGAATAAGGGTAACACTACTTGCGCGAACAAGACTAAAAGCCTTTCATGCTTTCTACCTTAATAAATTACACTAAATTAAAAAAAAAAAAAAAAATTGGTTCCATGTACTTACAAAAACCAGCATTATGAAAGCGGCAGGTAGATACGATGTCCTGGCCATCCACATACTGACAAAACGATAATGCTCCCCAGTCACAACATTACGTAAATAGCCTGAAAATGAAAGTACAAAATCATTTGGTCTATTGCTCGCAAAAATGAGAATTGAAATGACAAAGGCAATAAATAATTCTATGATTTTTCACTTGCAATTTTTTCAGAAAATTGACCAAAATAATGCCAGCTGGGGTATATTCTGGACCAACAATTTCAGAACATTAACTTTCCAACTTACCAATAGATTAAGATTCAGAAATAGCTAGGACAGGGAAAAGTAAAATATCACTTTGGGTAGTCCCAACCATTAATGACGTCATCATTTAATTGCTTAAAAGAATGCCATTTCATTCAGCATTCTCTGTCTCCCAATTGTGAGAACAAAGTCAAAACTATGTGATTCATTTTTCAAAGAAATTTTCTAATTAATTTTGTAAAAAAAAAATACTGGTAATGATCAATTGGTTGACACTCAAGGACTTTTCCGATATTATGTAACGGTTTTAATGCAATTTAGACCCCCCCCCCCCCCCATCCCATTTGCAATAATGGTAACGTCATTTAACGACTGTAGTGATCGCAAAATATATTTTTGAAGACAAGCAAAAGAATGCAGAAAATCCGTCAGAATTGTGAAGCCCAAACTGAGAAAAAATGGAAGTTTTAGAGAAAAATAGTTTTAAGAGTAAAAAATAGGAAATCCGGCAGTTTTTCTGATACAAAGAGTCAATTTTTCTATTTTTTTTTTCCTACTGTAGTTTCCTATTTTTTATATTTTCTCTTATTATAATGAAATTTCTGCATTTTTTAACAATAGAAATCCTGTAGTATAAATTCTGGTAGAATTTTTGTGAATTATTGGTACGTAACAAAAATACAAAACGTAACATCCAACTCTCTCCTAGCATTGTAATGCAGGCCCTTATGCCCACCTTTCCTCAGTTCCAGCATTATGTAAAACTTGAACAGTCTTTTACACTATTGGAACTTGCTTATTTATACAGTACCATCGTTTAGCAAAAATTTAACAAAACATAACTAGTAAATCTATTTATTTACCAGGACAGTTGGGTAAACAGAACCATTGTAGAATGGTAGTAGCTTTACCTTTATTTTCTTCTTGTTCCACCAAGCTCTTGATGCTTGACATAAGAATGTCATCATAGCCTAAGAATTCTTCGAGGAAAAACCGACTTAGTCGGTCCCCAAAACACTCGTCTTTATTGGGGTCTAGACAAAACAAAACAATAATTCTAGTTCATATTAAAAAATACACACATAAAGTATCGACAGAAGAGATAACAAAAGCTATGCACCTAACGTAACAATCTTAACTGGAATGTTTAAGCGATGTCTGGTAGTCGGAGAGAGGCGCAAAAATCCATATTCCAGAGAATATTCAACTATGTATTCCTCAGTAGGCCATACTATAATGATAAATCACATCAGATAAGAAAATTGCACTTTAAACCATAAAAATTGTTTATTTGCCAAAAAAATTCAGAAAACTTGAGTTATAAAGATGAGAAATAGGTTGAAATAGCTTGAGTTAAAAGCGTGGTTAACTAACTACGTTTCCCCATTTATTTTATGTTATTTCACACTATGATTCTATGGTTCTTATTTATAAGAACCAGATGATTTGAATGGATAGTTTCTTGAAATTTTAAGGAAATATAATTATATGTTAAATAGCCAGTCAATCCTATACTAGTCAATTTCTAGTGAATTGACTTTGTATAAGTTAATTAATCTATCACTAAGTGGCTAATTTAAACAAATGATAACAAGCAATTATCGAAACAGGTTCCAAGCGAGTTTATTCACTCGCTATTATCACATCATAAATCAAATCTAATGACACTGAATGATACCTTGTGCCAGTCAGATGCTTAATACATGTACTATTATGTACTATTATTAAATAATAATATCAATAAATCACAATCCATGAGCCCATGTTATATTTTGAAACTAAATCTCATAAATGTTCAACTGATAGAGAATTGTCGGCATTCAATACGTGTATACAACTCAGGCAAGAAAGTTTTTATAGTGGCAACCATGCACTTATAAATTTTTCATTTCATCAAATTTTGACTCTTTCTAGACAAAATTTGAAATGTTTAGCAAACAAACCAAGCAGTCCTGATATATATCTTGAAATATTTTTTAAACACACTGAACTATGCCATAATGTAATATTACAAAATTTTGCAAATGCTTAAAATTTAAGCCTTCATTTGCCTGCTTTTTTGTTTATCCCTGACTTGGGTCGAGATTCAACCCTGACACACTTGAAACACTGCCAATTCAACTGCTCACAAACCATACTTTGTTTATTAACTGATTTTTTGTTTGTTCACATCTCCCATATCGTGCAATGAGCCTTTACAACTTACTGCCTTTCTTGGGAGGAGGTGGAAGGGTAAGTGCGGCCGTGGCCGATTAAATAGTACTGCTAATGCATTAGCCTGGAAGAACCATGGAAACCACAAAAACCATAGCTCCACCAGATACTGTATTTCTTAAAATGAAGCATTGCACCTTTTACATGCTACTGAGATACTCACCAGCCTTGGTCAACATTTCAAATTCGGAAATAGTCTCCTTGAAAGGATTCAACGTTGAATGTTCGATTTTATCAGATTCCTCAGTTTTAGTCTGATTTTCGGAACTGCGACCGTTCGAAGATTCTCTGCCATCGCCGGTTTTGTCGAGATTATTATTGAGCTGACTTTGGGCATCGGCGTAACTTTTCCCTTTGGTCGCCAGTTCTTCATTAATTAAATCCTCCTCTGTGAGCATGCTCTGATTTAGATAGGGGAAAATAAACTCTTCTCCATCCCGTTCTCTTATCTTCTGCTCTTTTTTATACGAATTTTCTATGCTGTAGCTTTCGTCAGCATTTCTTAAGATCTCGACTCTTAAAATGCCATTTCTTGGCCAGTCCGCTTGGATGTGATCGAGGCAGTTTATGGGAGAGCGAGCGAAGGCAGTGTGAATGTAAGCCAAAATAAATAGGGATGCAAGAGCCTGAAAAAAAAAAAAAAAAATTAGATTCAGGTAATTCCAGTGTCCAAGCATAAATATCCTAATGAGTGAGTAACTACAGCTGGCAAATGATTCCAATTTAAAAAATATATTCAATATTTTGGGCTAAGAGGTCTTAAGTCACATTACTAATTCCTACTCCAGATGGGGGAACTTAAATTGGCACAAGAAACACCATGGCAAGAATTAAGCTAGATTATATAAAGAAAACTCTAGATTAATTACAAATCTATTCTATTTGGCTCAAATATCGTGATATATATGAAGCCAAAATCAAAAATTACTTGAAACTGATTTTAAAAATGATTTTGCCTTGCATTTATGGAATCATTATTTTTAGATGGGACAACATAATTTTATAAAATCTTGATAATTTTTCAGAAATCCCAACATTTAAAAAAATTGTAAATTTAGGCTGCAAATTAATGAATTTGATCATTATTCATATAACAGATTTGCCAATAAAACTTTTAAACCCTTTTTGACTGACTTTTAATAGTATATTCTTGAATTTTATCTGACCTAGTCAACCTTAAGTATACAAAGCTTTGCTTAACATTTAAAAAACACATCTTCATTTCAGGGAAAATTAAAAGCATGTTTCTTGCACTAATTTCAGTTCCTTTCACTATAATTGTAGTTTCACATGACTACAATCATAAAAATGATAAAACACAAGTACTCTAAGAAAAACACATTGAAAACCAATTGAATTGATTAGATTACAAACGCAATAATTTCATTTTAAAAGCCAAAAACATTTTGTATGATGCCAGTTGGGTATCAGTACCCGATTATGTTAATAGCAAATGAAATCGGGATATTATTATAGAAATATAAACTTACATTTATTAAAACTATAAATTCAAGCAGCCGCCTGACAGGTTTAGGAAAAGTCCTCGAGTAAGCCAGAGCTACCCGAAAAAACAGAGCATGGAACAGACGGTCGCGCACATTAATCAACGGGTTTTGATTGTTGTTTCTTGCTTGGTTGTTGTTATTATTGTTGTTGTTGTTTGCCGCTCCATCAGGGGCGGCAGCCTCTCCTGCGCCTATTCCAGCCTCTTCATTAATAACAGGCATGGCGTAACATTAAGCTACTTTTTTATAGCATATTAAAAACGTCTCCCATTTTGAAAAGGTAGTTGTGGATTTTTCTAAAAAAAATAAATAAATATCTCAGACTTAAAGTCAAGATACCTTGGAATATTACAAGACTAGAACAATTGCAAGTAATCCCAATTGATGAAAAGCTCAATTTATAAGCCATGTGTTTTGTAAAGTAATTTTTATAAATTATCATTGAACTTAAGACCAAGCTGATAATTAAAAAAAAAATGAAGCAAAATGCGATTGTCAATATCTCGGTTTATAGCCAATTAGAAGCACCGGTCTACCCTTGAGTTTTGCCCACCTAAGTTTATGGCCAGTGCCTATCTTGGCAAATGATTTAGTTATTTTCAGTATCATTGTGAGAACTTTACTTAGGGGAAGATATAAGTTGTTTTGCGCACTCTTTAATAACATTGCTATTTTACTTCAAATTGCTGTAATTTTCAGTATTTCCAATATTTGGTACATATAATGAAAAGCATACATGTTCTGCTGTTTATATATATGCTAAAAAAATTCTGGTAGAACTATCTTTCCAGGTTAAACTTGCCATATACACGGTAAGAATTGAAAAAAATACTCCTGCAGCAATATATATTACAATAAAAATGAAGGTTAATTAAAATATTCTAAAACTAGCAAAAATGGCACGCAGTTTTAAGTTGAATTGTACGTTGTTGGCGAGTTTGTTTTTGAGACCTTCGGTCATTGAAATGATAGGCCTAATGTATTTAAAGTATGGCAAAGTTCTGCATACCAGTAGCCTACCTTATCTTATTTACCTGCACTTATATTTGTTTTTATAGCCAAACTACAGCAGAGCCCAGCACAAATAAGCACCATGATGATAAGGTAACACCCCAAGGCAAACATGTTAAATGTTTGATAAAAACTGCCCAAAATTAGCCTCCTGTGCCCCCCCCCCCCCCCCCACATCCTCCCCACTTTCCAAATTTAAAATCTTGGCTCTATCCTGTCAATAAAAGTAGGAAAAAGTTGTGGATTGATCAAGAAAACACAACTAGCTGTTAGAACAAATCAACAGATTTCATCAGCAATGATATGAAAGTCAAAAATGCCCATTTCTAAATTACTTTGTTAGGGACACGTTTCCATAATGGAATATAAAATCCATTGCAAATGAAAATAACACTATTAATTAGACAATGGATATAAAATTGAAATGACATTTTCAAGGAGCATTTCAAATTATTCATAAAACTTTAGCAATTCAGATCTTACAAAGGTAGGGTGAAAAAAGACTGGACCTATACACTTTTTGATAATAAGTACATTTTGATTCTTTTCTAGGCCAAACCAATAATATGTGTGACATTTACTATTACATTTTGTATAAAGAAAGCTACGAATAACTCATAACTTCATGAAAACTTGGCCTAAATTATCACTGTATACAATTTCAAAATAAGAAATCTACATTTTACTCTTTTTTTAATTTAGTGATTTTCATATTTCTTTTGAAAGTTTTGGTAGCAGATATTATGATTTCCATTTATTTATTTTTGTAGATACTTCTGGGGCAAATATGACCATTTCCATATTTTCATAGTTTTGGAGGACAGAAAGCACGTTCTACATTTCTGGCACAAAAGGTTTAAATTTTTGTTTAGGGTAAGGGGGTGCAGTTGCACCAACTTTCGGCAGGTCCAAAAATGCACTCCCAGGGGCAAAGTAACAGTACTATTGCTGCATGCACACATAGGCGTGTCACTGCATGATACCCGTACATACGTCCTTTTTATCAATCCAAAGTGCAAATTAAAAGGGAAATGGTAAAAAAAACCTGTACCTATAGATATGCCACAAGTTTGAGCTAAGCTAATGAATGTGTGGGGGTAATGCCATGCTTAGTAACAATGGTACAATAATAATACATGTGTAAAATGTAAATCTTAAGAAAATATTTACCACAAGAACAGTTTGAATTTGATGATCGCCTTCACAGGCAATGAACTTTACCGGGACAGGCACTGTAGATTCTGATGTTAGGCTTACTTTTTGCAATGCAAAGCTTGAGCTCAGTGATAACATTTAAAGATGTTGGGTAAGTGGTGAAACTATCTTCCAAAAGTCTGCCTAAAAGTTTTAATAATTTAAATTAAAAACAGGCGATAAGAATAACTGTATTGTGCAATTTTGAAACAGAATAAATGACGTGCAAATAGGATAGCAACTAAGCAACATCGTACCTGTTGGCAGCTTGGCAAAACGTCGTCAATAAAATAACCTTACAAATTTTTATGAAGTATTAAAGTTTCATATTCCCACTGCAATAAAAGTTCTTATTTCAAGTACACTCATTATTAAATTCCTTAAAACTTACTTCTTATTAGAACTCATTATTAATTATCAACCTGGAACGGCAACCATTTTGAAGGCCATCCATTGCAAATAGCGCCGTACTTACTTATGAGCAATGTGAGAGCGAAAAAAGTAGCGAACAGGGAGCGCGCCAACGACGTCGGCGGGAAAATTAAATCTCGAATATTATAAATTTCAAATCAAGGTGGAAAATTTAAATATGTGAAGACAATTACTGTTTTTTTAATATGCAAATGAAACACCGACTCATAGTGTATTAATAATAGTATTTGTAAAAAATGTTTCAGAACAACAGGGAAAACTTATTGTTTAAAAACTTATAAAATTATTTACTGGGTAACTGGAAACAGGCTGGAAATGCCTTTGTTCATATCTATGGTACAGCTGTACATACATACATTTTAATGCATTGATTAGCTATAATGTGAACAGGAACATTAGCTTGAGCCACAAACCACGACCATATTTCGTGAAAGGCAGGAGTATTAGACATAGGCGCATTTAGACCTGCTGTTAGGGGGGGAGGGCCCGGTGGAATTTTACAATGTATTTTAGATCTCAAGGGGGGAGGGCCCGGGCCCCCAGGGCCCTCCCCTAAATGCGCCTATGGTATTAGAGTTGAGGAATGAGGATACTTGAGCATTTCTGATTTCTGATCGAGGCACTGCATGAGGTGTGTGGAATGACAAATTTGATGAATTATGGGGAGGTGGGGGGGGGGGGGGAAAGGGAAAAAAAACTAAAATTTTGAGATTTTTGAGGAATTGATAATGAAAAAGGTAATCCTCAATCTTCAATA
>JAQIXP010003677.1:0-12645 GCA_034700285.1 Proteroiulus fuscus
GGGGGGTGCCATGAATTGCTACAATTTGCGACAAGGGGGAGGGGGGGAGAACAAATTCTGAAAAACTAAGCTACGTGGTTTGTGGACGTTCCCTTATTCAAAAACAGTTGCTAAGAGCAACTCACACGTGATGATATGCTACACCCTTCGAGTTTGACCTTTTAAATTACTGAACTTAGTCAAACTTAAACTTGGTCAAGACCAAGTTCAACACATTAGTTCTGGTGTAAATGCCAATAATCAACAAATTGGCTTTACGCATCACTGGTAGCTAAACTGGACCAATGCATCTAAAATGAATATTGCCATGTAATAACAGCAATTCCAAAAATAAAGGTTGTGCTAGGCAGGCCCATTGGTATATTGGCATTTACCAATACATTTCCAAGTGCAACAAATACGTTGGTTTTATTGGTGAATATACTGGGAATTCTGGTCCCAATATACCAGTCTGGCCTAAAGTCCTGATGCCAACATATTACCAACAATACTGGTATTTCCACTGGGGTGATTTGTTAAAGACGTGGACTTGCACCGCCATTTTCACCAGTTGCTACCAAATTGATATTTAAAAATAAAACAGAAAAGCTAACCAACGGTTTAAGGTCGTTGAATAAAAAACAGAATTTCTATCAAGCCTGCACTGCTTAGTTTCTCGCATTTTCTCAAAACAACTTTCTAATTGTTTTCATAAGCCATTTAAGCTGGTTATCGAAGTCCAAGTGGAATTTTTTTACTGCAGAAAAACTCCAACATAAATTAAGTTGTAACCAAGTCTAAGCACATGCTCGTACATTTAATAGTAGGCCTGTGCTATAGCAAAAAATAACACGAGGTTTAATTAGATTAAAGCATGACAGCGCTTAAGTGAAACTAATTTAACAAGATTGCCAAAATATCATCAAGGCAAGGTTCGGTTACACCGACTTGTTTCCGGAAAACAGTGAGACCAATAATTACGGCCTCGGTTATCGCTGTTCAAGCAACATCATCTTTTATGCAAAAGAAGTCATGACATAAATTAAATAACAGCTGCAGTTTAAAGCTTCGGGTACATTTACGTCAGTGCTATGGAAACGTTTATAATATTTCCAGATCGCCAAAAACGTTATGAGGAAGCAATTTTGCGAACCCTTTCGAGCGGATTGGGATAGTGTTGAAAAGTGGCCTAAAGTTAGAACTTATCAGTGGTTCCCCTATAACCCTAATCGAGCTCCATTAAGACCATACAAAACCTCGGTGCAATAAATTATACCTGCGGTTACTATAAATTGCAAAATCATGACGTCAATATTCATTCATACATTTCAAGAGCACATTATCTGCAACCTCGTGATACGAGTACACTCTAACCCAGCCAGTTACCACTAATCTTAATTTCACTTGACAGATACTGCCAATCTAAGTAAACTAGATACCTCACAAAATAGTTTGTTTGGCAAAGAACAGCGTCCCGAGATACGATTAATAGTTTTGCTGGGCCTAGAATAGCACTGGCTTACGTGTTTACAAGAGCTGAAAAGATAGAAACTGCAAGGTAACTTTTTTCAGTCAAAACAAATAACAGGAACGTCATCGAATCATGCTGATAATGACTGATAAGTTAACACTAATGCAGTTGTGTGGAATATCATTAAAATATGTACACAGATACATAAGAATAATGCTTACATTTTTAAACATAGAATTTTCATGTTCAATTTTATTTTCATGTAGTTCAGGGAATGCGACAGGGAGTAGGGCTATTTACTTTCATATTGATGACTTAATTCAGAAATAGCGAATGAGCCAAAAGTTGCTTCCGAGATAACAGCGTTTTTATGGAGAAAAGGTATAATTTGGAAATAAACAATGTTACAAGGGTAAAATTTGGTGAACAGATAAAAACAAAACATATGTTACAGGGAATGTGCCAATTTTTGTTAAATAATTTAATTAGTAAATTAATTAAGTAATTTGAGAAATAAAAGGCTTACAAATGCAAATTCGCTAGTTTGACTTTGAATAAGTTTTCAGGAAAGCGTAATAAATAAAAGTGTTAAGTAGCGAATGTGCACATCCATTAGTTTACCTATTGAATAAAGTGAATGCAAAAGTAGCGAATGTGACAGATTCGCTACTTGTATTATTATAAAAATCCATGCCACGAGCAATTTTAAAAAAAATAAACTAACGAATGGTGCCATTCACTACTTGTAACTTTTAGGGATGATAACTAGTTGGATATTCGCTACTCTTCAATTAACTGGAACTTTAACTATTATTAGTTTAAGTAATTTCTGTAAGTTTAGGTGAATTAGGGACACTTCCAGGATCACAATTGTACACTTATTTCATTTTTGAAAAATTGGCTCATTCGCTACTTGTGAATTAAGCCATCGATATGTTCTATACTCAGTTTCAATTTCATTTTGATTGTTTGCGGTTGCCTTCCATACCCATGACCTTCCGATAAACCAATATCCCAGTGAGGAACAAGTAACCAATAATTGAACCAATAAACCAATAGAATCAATATCTAAAAGCATTACAAAACCCATTAGACTTAATTCTCTAATGGATCTTTCAAAAAGTGACATTTAATTTAGTTTAGTAGTTCTAATTTATAAACTCTGAAATGAGTACAGTTTCCATTTAATAAAATGCTAAACAGTTACTGGTACGTCCGTAATATATAATGGTAGTAAGGGAAAACTGAAATCATTGCTTGAAAAACTGCATTCAGCTAGCTCTGTTTATACAGGGTGAGCATAAAAGAATGCCCATACTTTAAAAATTAATTACGGCAAAAGTACAAAAGATACAACATTGTGGCTTGCTTTATTCAAAAGATAAACTCAAAAAGTTTATTAAGGCGCTTTCGTTTCAAACCATTATGACCAGCATGCAATGCGTAGCGTCCTTTCCCAAAAATGGCGTCCGTGCAACAGAAAGCACTGTATGCAATATGGTTTTGTGAGTAAATCCGTTAGTACAGTGAAATAAAAATTCAAAACAATATACGGAGAAGTGGTACCATCATTTAAGTCCATAAAACAATGGGTAGAACAATTAAAACGAACGAGTAGTGTTTTTAAGGATTAAGTGTCCTGGAAGGCCACACGTGTCAGACCAACAGGTTGAAAGAGTGCTGGGAAACATTTCTGAGCAGTCCAACAAACTAACCGTTTGTTTAAATGGTTCTACTCATTTTATGGACTTAAATGATGATGTCACTTCTTCGTAGTCTGTTTTGAATTTTTATTTCACTGTAGTAACGGATTTACTTACAAAACCATATCACGCACAGTGCTTTCTGTTGCACGGACGCCATTTTTAGGAAGGGACGCCACGCATTGCATGCTGGTCATAATGGTTTAAAACGAGAGCGCCATAACAAATTTTTTGAGTGTATCTTTTGAATAAAACAAACAGCAAAGCTGTATCTTTAGTACTTTTGCCGTAATTAATTTTTAAAGTATGGGCATTCTTTTATGCTCACCCTGTATTTCCTTAAATATCAGTTTCTCTTTTGTAATATCAAGTTCTTCATTACCCATTTATATTCATTCATTGCTCATGTAGAGTTCATTAGACAGCTATGGCATTCTTCCTTAGTTACACGTCTATAGTCCTTAGTTAGTGAAAAATCTGTGGTATTTCCTTAGTTAAAAATCTGTGGTACTTAATTCTTTAAACATTTATATAGTTCTTCCTCAGACATGTATAATTTTTTCCTTAATTACATGTGTAGAGTTCTTCCTTATTTAAACATATATGTATTCATTAGTTATATATCTATATATTGAACTCTTCACTAGTTAGACATGTATAGAGTTTTTCCTAACTTAGACATCTATAGATTTTTTCCTTACTTAGACAACTATTTAGTTCTGTCTTAGATATCTTAAGTTTTTCATGAGTTAGACATCTAAAGAGTTCGTCCATAGACGTCTATAGAGCTCTTCTAAAAGACTTATCTAGTTATTCATTTGATTGTCATTTAAAGTAAACGTTGTTAGGTTGATGCCATTTGGAAGATAGGATTTTGTGATCCTTTTTAATGAATTTCAGCTATTGTTTCTCCAAAGTTGCTCTTTAATAAAAATTTTTTTAAATTCCTTATTTTGTGGACATTTCTGTTATCTAGGTTTTGATGAGCATTTCCATTATTAATCATAACATGAACATTTTGATTGTTAATTCTTACAATAGACATATCAACATCATCTTACATGTTCTTTCTCTGCTGGCCATCTCCAACGATCCCCCTTAACAGAGCACCTATAATGTTCTTTCTCGATTGCAATCTTTAATGTTGCTGCTATATTTGCTGACCTTTAGTGATCCTATTTAGATTTCTATTATCTTTTTTCCTATCATTTGGCAGCTCTTCAGTTGCACACCGTGTAGATTTACCAGGATATGCCCCTTTTTCTGCCTTTCAGCTCGGTGGAATCATTTAATTAAGACAGACAATCTTAAGTGTGTAAATTTACCCTATTTGAAGTGTTAAGTTTTTATATGGCTCCCAGCCAGAATTTTAATTAAACTACATCCAAGCAATTCAGTGATAAAACATTTGATCCTTTCTGCTAGCATTGCATGGAATCTCTGTGCTGCACCTTCATTGTAGTTATTGCAATGTTCTATGGAATCCAATGCATTTTGACAATTGGATGGTCCTTGAAATGGTCCTTGTTTGAAGCTAATAATGTTAAGGCATGTTCACCTCTGGAAGAGTGAATATGAATTGCTAGTTTCGTAATGTAGAAAGATGCTGGTCATATGTATGCAGCTTATTTGGATGTTGTCCAAGTCAGAACATTTGTTAGCATTATTTATATAACCAAATATTTTGGAAACCTGTACTCAAAATTTTGCTCTCTTTCAAATCTCATCAGAAATGTATTAAAACTATGGTGTGCATGTATGTGTATGTCATAGTGATGCTCATCAAACTGTGGTTTTGATGCCAAGGTTGCACTTCTATCGATTTCATCTTTATGCTAAACAGTAGCTGATACTGATGGCTTTTGTTGCATTCTTCTGCTTTGTTGTGGAATATGAGCCACTGCTTACAAAGTGGTTTTGCAATGCTGTAGTTGTTTGTTGGTGTTGCTGTTGTCTTGGTAAAATGTTTAGGGGATGTGCACCGATGTTCGAAATAGGATTATGTGGGATTTTCCTTGCTAGTCTTATTTCTTATGAATTTTGTTTGAGGTGTAATTTAAATATTCAAACTAAATTTCTCCAACATGAAAAGGTGGTTCTTTCTTGTGGAAATGTGCTAATAAAATTCTTGTCATGTCTGGGCTTGTTTTACCCAAAATGAAATGAGAAAGGCTTCAAGAGGAAAATTATTCAAGTGTTTTTATTTTTGAAAGTCGTTAGGAAATAGGATGGGTAGCAAATTTGGCATTTTCCATTGTTTGAACTTCATCCAATTTGTTAAACAATCCCTCTCTTACCCCAAATATGTTTAAATGTTTAGCTTATATATGGATGGACTTGAACAAAATGCCCAAGCAAGTCTACTCTTAACTAAAACCATATAAAAAACTGGCTTGTCAAAAATGGCAAGCACAAGTCCATTACTGTTTTGAATTTGCATTACTTTGGTTGTTCCACAGGGTATAGTGTTTTGTGAGCCCTCTTATGTTTTTGCTTTTTATTAATGATTTCCCCAAAACATTAAAATGTAACTCCCAACTATTTGCAGATGATTCTATGTACTGTGCAATTAAAAAGGATGAGCAATCTCACTCAATTCTCCTGCAGAGTGACTTAGATTCATTAAATTTGTGGTGTCAAACCCATGGCAGATTAAACTTCACATAAAATAATTTAAGACCTTACCTAACTACAATTTGGGTGGGGTTCCTTTAATTAGTTGTAGACTGTAAAGTACCTGGATATCCACATTACCAGCACGTTTCTGTGGAATGAGCAAATAATTAAGATAGTAGGTAAAGCAAACCAACAAAATGAGATTTGTTCTAAGAATATTTAGGAGTTGCCCTTCAATAGTTCAAGAAACATGTTATAAAACATTGGTGAGAGCCCTTCAAGAATACTGGGCTCCTGTTTGGAATACATACAGGATAACCCATGTACAGGCCATTGAAATAATACATGTAGAGCCGCTAGATTTGTTAATGGTAATTTACTAAAAGATCGATAATGTGACAGAGATGCTACATTCTCTAAGTAGGGAATCATTGCGTTTTTGAAGGGAAGACATCAGAAAACAGGTTTTTGTTGTTGTCTAACTATGTCTACCATGCATGGTCAACATGTGTGGACCTAATGTTGTCCGAACATGTCTACCATAATCCTGATGTGCCTACCAAATTATCTGGACATGTCTACCATTGCTCGGTCATGCCCACCATTGCGCGGTCATGCCCACCATTGCGCGGTCATGCCCACCATTGTCCAGACATGTTCACCCTTGTCCAAACATGGCCACCCTTGTCCAGACTTGTTCACCCTTGTCCAGACTTGTTCACCCTTGTCCAGACTTGTTCACCCTTGTCCAGACTTGTTCACCCTTGTCCGGACATGTCCACCGGTGTCCAAACGTGTGGACCTTCTGCTGTCCAAACATGTGTATGCTTGTTTAAACTTGTGCACTCTTGTCCAAGCATGTGTATGCTTGTTTAAACTTGTGCACTCTTGTCCAAGCATGTGTATTTAAGTACAAACATGTCTACTCTAGCGCAAAATGTTCATCAAGTTTTGACTTGTACTCTCAGGGGTGAGGATGGCGTTGCTTGAGAATTAAGCATCTCAAGGTCTCATCCCACGCAACTGCTTATATTTCTGGTGAATTAGATGTGTGAGTCATTTCTGCAGAATTTATCTAAACCCTTTCTGTTTTGCTTTCGAAGGAATATCATTAATACTTGTGTGGATGGACTAAAGCCTGAACATTTCTTGAACTACTTTCCCCATTGAAAGTTCCCCTACTAATTAATGATTATGTTGATTGCATCTTTTTTAAATATTGTTTTATGTGATTGATTTCAATTATTAATTTATTTTTCTTCTTTTTCAGGTAATTACACATTTTTGTTTTCTTCCATTGGTAAGTGTTATAAAATTACTTCTATATTGGGATCCGTAAGCATGTTAGGTTAGATCACGTTCAGATAGGTGTTGGCCAGAGCATTTATGTTGAAATCACAACTGATTGATAAAGGGCTAACATGGGGACATTATTAATTTAACAAAAGGCTGCTTTAAAAAAAATCAATGGCGGCTATTTCCTGTCGAGATAACCTTGCCTTCCGGAATTTTGCCGCTCGTAGCATGGCCTTTCTTAAGAGCGGAGTAAAGCCGGCTTAAAAGTACATGATCAATTTAACAAAAGCCGGAGTGAACATCCGATGCTTTCTGCCATGGAGACGAAAGTCATCTTCATTTGATTAGTTTTTATGTTTTCCTACAAATTTCTAAATTGGAGTTGCTGGAAACTGTACGAACGTTATTACTGACTGATACAGTGCCGTATTATGCCACCAATATGCTCTTGTGAACAAGATCCATCAAGTCTGGCACTGTTGTCAGATCTGAATGTATCAGAATTATCCAACTATTTCATAATCAAGAGTGGAATGTAAAATGGGAAAAATTTGAGTTTTCAGCTTTTATTGCATACATTTTTTATGCAAATTCTGAAAATAGATTCTCATTCTGCAAATACTTCTACGTATATGAGATGTTCAAGTGGGAGTTAAATGTTTAGAACATTATAGCAGGTGATGCTGAAATGGTTCAGCTTGCATGTTGTCAGAACAGAATCTTGATGGCTTTATACTTGATTCAGAAGTAGCGAATAGGTCAAAAGTTGCTTTCGAGATAACGTTTTAATGGATTGCCTATTAATAAAGTTAAACTCAAAAAAAGTTTAGTAAATGTTGTCACATTCGCTACTTCTATTGTTTTAAAAATCCATCTCACCAACAATTTTTTAAAGGGATGATACCTTGTTGGATACGTATTCGCTACTTTTTACTTCTGTAACTTTAACAATTATTGGTTAAAGTAATTTCTGTAACTTTAGGTTAATTAGGTACACTTCCAGGATCACAATGGTTCCCTTATCTAATTTTTGACAAATTAGCTCATTCGCTACTTGTGAATTAAGCCATTGAGATGCAATAGTAACTTAGTGTCTTAAAAAGGAAACTAAGGGTAATGTGATACTAATGTGAAAGCACTGTGATATCACTAACGTAAGTTAACTCGCTAAAATCCTCAAGGGGAAATCTCACTTCATGGCAAGTGATTCTTAAATGCTAGGCATTAAACTAAAATGTAGAAAGGAAGTAATAATAATGGAATTTGACTGACCATTAATGATAAATCAAAATATTTTCATAAAACATGGGTAGTCATATTGCTTGATCTCAGGCACACCCAAATCGTAAGATATCAGAAATTTTAGCGCCATCTGTTGCTAATCAAAAAAGGGGTCAACATTAGCATCATTAAATTTTGGCTTCACTTTACTTCTATGCAATAATACATAGACAAAGAAAATAATAAACAAGGCTAAAAATGCGAGCATTATTAAAGGCAAACTTCCTTTAAGGACCCATCCGTATATGACGTCACACATTAAATAAATATATAATTTGAAGTTTTCAATTTAATCCTTTACTTTCTCAAATGACTTAATTAATTCTTTACAAATGTAATTAATAAAAAAATCCGCTCATTCACAAACGTTTTATTTTTTAAATATAGCGCTTAATAGCCAGTTTGCCAAATGCGTAACCCCTATAAACCACCGTAGAGGCTAAACACTGCGCTCCATCTTCCAGTGTTTAGCCTCTACGATGGTTTTTAAGGGGTGCCAGCAACAGTACTTTTTGAGCAACGACACTTTTCGTGCAACAACACATTTGACCTGAATTTAGAAAGCAAACAAATGAAGTTTGCTTTAAAATTTACTAAAATAGAAATACCTGAATTGTAAAATCTTAGAAGTTTTAGCGTCATATGTATAATCAGAGAAAGGGGTCACCATTGGAATCATTAAATTTTGGCTTCACTTTCCTTCTATGCAATAATAATTGTATTTCAAAGTGAAAACTACCTGAATCGTAAGATTTCAGAAAGTTTAGCGCCATCTGTTAATAATTATAACCGAAGAAGGGGCCACCAAATATGTTAGAATCATTCAATTTTGGCTTCACTTTCCTTCTATGCGATAATACATGAATTTGAAACGAAAACTACCGGTACCTGAATGATAAATTCTCAGAAATTTTGGCGCCATCTGTTGATAATCGGTGAAAGGCTCACCATTGCAATCATTCAGTTTTAGCTTCAATTTCCTTCTATGCAATGTTACATTGACAAAAAATATTTAGACAACAAATTAGTTTTTGACAAACTCTTAAGGGGGCTTAAAGGGGGCCCCCTTAAGTTTAATTTCATTATGGCGGAAATTTTCTGAGATGTTGGGAGACGTCTACTCTCGGTGCGGATGTTTTTTTCATTCTTTTTTTCTCACCAGTAGTCATTTTTGGCTGCTTGTGACACCTCGAAGCCCGCTGTGATGTCATTGGCATTCCTGCATCACACGCGTTGGGAAAAGCCTCTTGCGAATTCCGGTGACATGGATATCTACAGACATGTTGCATACTAGTTCTTCATGATTGCACAGGTTGTCTTTTTTTCTCTCTCCAGTTTTTTCATTTTTTTCCCTACGCAACTTTGTAGTCCAGAATTGGTATGTGCATATCTAAGAGCGCCTTGGGACTCCAGTTAAGGGCTTTATATTTCGGCTGTAGCAGTCGGAGGGACTCTTCCTTCGGCAATCTCATTAACTCAATAACGAGCTGCGGTAAGGGCCGCTGGGAATTTAAAGATGCTAGTCTGGAATCCCCATTTCCCATTTGGCAAGTAGTTTGGGGCAAAATGAAGGCTTGGGAAATAGAAAAGCGGCGAGGAGAATTTTCAAAAATGGTGCGACGTCGACTGAGGCCGTATTTATAAATGAATTAGATGCTAATGCGATCTGTGAAGTTAGGGATTAAATCAACTGGATGTATTCTGAAATGCGTTTTGTCAGCCTTCGAGGTCCTTTACCCGAAAACGGAGAGAGGAGCCAAGGCCGAAAAAGTGGTGTAGAAGTGACTTTTTACATACCTGTGAGGAGACTGCTGTAGGCTTTTACGTAATGAAATTTGTAATGAGTCTGCTTGCTTTTTTAGTTGGGATGTGGGGAATGACGTTTGACTGTCAAGTTATTGATTTGGTGGGCCTGGTGAATTTTTTAAAAAAATTTTTACTTGAAAATTGCGTTGAATAAAGTGGCGTAGAAGTGACTTTTAACATACGTATGAGAGGAGACTGTGTTGCAAGCTTTTTATGTAATGAAATTTTTAATGAGGCTGCTTGCTTTTTTGGTTGGTGTGGGGAATGACGTTTGACTGTCGAGTTATTGATTTGGTAAGCCTGGCGAATTTTTAAAATTTTTTTGACGTAAAATTTTTTCCTTAAAAAGTGCAATGCAATGATATCATTCTATAGCTGTTGACTTTAAAAGTTTTAATGATAATCTGAATCTTGTAGTTCCAATTTTAGACAAAAATTTCCTGTAAAATGGATGGCTTATTTCACAATTAGCGAATATCCTGTTTGATAACATGGCTCTTTCGCTACTTGTAAATTAAGCCGTGGAATTGTTTCTATATTTTGTATTATATTCCTAAATTGTTGGAAAATTTTGGAAACAAATTTAATAATAATTTTTATGTTTTGGAAATATATCCTATAATTTTCCTATATTTTAAGACAAAATTTATATAGTATTACTATCGTTTAAAAAAATTGCATGGTATTCCTTATTTTTGGAAATCAATCTCAATAACATTTCTAGGTTCTGGAAAAAATAATTCTGCTATATTTCTATATTTTTTTAAATAATTCGTGCATAGGCCTAACTCCAATATTTTTTTGGAAAAATACTTTAATTTTCCTGTGTTCTAGAAAAAAACACCTAATAATCCTTCATTTTATAAAAATACTTTCTACAATATTCCTATATTTTTTTAAAATAATTTTTGCATGTATTACAATATTTTTTGGAAGAAAAATGCCATTAGTTCTGGTTTTTTTTTTGGGGGGGGGGGATGCATATAATATTCTTATATTTTCTGATAATAATTCCCACAATATTCCTGTTTTAGAAATAACTCCTACATTACACCAACATTTTAAGCAAAAATATATTTATTTTTGAAAATAATTCCTACAGTAATGCAATATGTTTTGAAAAAATACTAATATTTCTGTTTTAGGTAAAAATGCCTATAATATTCTTATATTTTGGTATAATAATTCCCACAATATTCCTCCATTTTTAGAAATAACTCCTACAATACTCCAATATATTTTTTTTTTCTTTCAAAAAAGTATTAATATTTGTTTTAAGATAAGAAAATATATTTTTGAAATTAATTCCTACAATAGTTTAAACTATTTGGGAAAACAATCCTGTGGTGTTTCTGTGTTTTAAGGAAATGAAATTTCTATAATATTTCTATATTTTAGGAAATTAAGTCTCACAATATTCCTAACTTCTTAGAAAAAAATTCCTATAATACTCTAAATATTTTTAGAAAAATATCCAGTAATATTCTTGTATTTTGGAATTAAAATCTCTCGTATGCAAAAGTACACATTTCATTATGAGGTATGACATAGTAAAAATGCTCAGTTAATTTTGCTTACACTATCTTTATTAAAAAGAACTAATAATAATGCAGATAGTTTCCCTTTAAACAAGTGACTGTTGTTTTAATCTCATTACTTTTTCTTCCATCATAAATGCATTTTTGGCTGTAAGTCGAATCTTTTCAATAGCCAAACATCTCCTCTATCTCATTATAGTATACAAGGTTTCTGGTCAATCTTATCATCCACCTTGCCAATAAAATTGTAACCGTGATAACAGACATTTGGTTCAGAATGACTGAAATCAAAGAAATTCGATGCTCAAGATGGGAAAAAGTAAACTCATTTTCCTTCTTTTCTCTCCAATTTGAAAGGATGTAAGATTAGGCTTGCCAGTTATCTTTGCTCTCAAGTCTATTACCTGTGTTGTCTGTATTAGGGATTCTGTTGCCAGTCTGGAGCTGCATTGCCTTTGCATCTTGTGTGGATTATCGCTCCATCTGATCAAATAGCTTTACTGATGTTGACAGTTGAATCACTGTCAAATTGGGTCATCGAGGCAGGTGGTCTTTCCTATTGAAACTCCCTCAATCGTGGCAGCAACAATCTATTTCAAATCGCAGAAGAAACTTCATTAGAGTGTAACAACTTGTTGACTGGGTTGTCAACAGCAAAGTTGAAAGAGTTTTCAGATATTGCAATGGTTTTAGGAAATGTCAACTTCTTGAAGTTTCAATACTTCGGTGCTTAAATTTGAGACCGGGGAGCAAGATGTGCAGTGGAATTGTAGTAAACGTGTGTAGTTCTGCCTTGTAACCAGCAACACATGTAGTGTTTAATATTTGGGAACATCACTAATCTATGTGCTGAAACACTCAAAGTTTTGGAAAGCTCAGTGTTAAGGGGGCTGTCCACACTTTTAACAGCGTGGGCCTATGGGGATTTCAATGTTAAATTCGTTTTCTTCAAACT